>CM064972.1:475883-520460 GCA_032847665.1 Solanum chilense
TCCTTTCATACTAAGGCATCACAATTCTCATAACAAGTAAAATTAGGGTTTCATCAAGATTTAGGGCTCACAAACTTCATCATGCTTATTTCATCACAAACATATAATCATACTCATACAATCATACAATTAAGCATATAGAAGGATTTACAAGATTACCCAATACATAACATTTGCTATTGAGAGTTTACTACAAGTAGCATAAACCATAACCTACCTTCACCAAGGATTTGTATTCAAGCAATAATCTTCAAGGAAGCCTTCTCCTTCTCTCTCAAACGTCTCTTTCTCTTTTCCTTTCTCTTTCTCTTTCTTCCTCCAATCTCTTCCTCTTCTTACCCTAAATCACAAGACTTCAAGTCTTAAAAATAATGAAACCAACCCACCAAGTTACTCAAAGTTAGTCTTTCAACCCCCAAGGAATTGGACTAATAACAATAACCCACTAACTTTATAAATTAAAGCCGGAATGGTCCAAAACGCCCCTTTAAAAATAGCCAGAAATCTGACCCCGACTGGGATGACGAAGCCTGTGACGGTCCGTCGCGCCTGTGACGGTCCGTCGCGCCTGTGACGGTCCGTCGCGCCTGCGACGGTCCGTCCTGCAGGTCCGTCGCGACGGTCAGAGAGTTGTTTCAAACGCCAAATTCTCAAAAGTCTAAGTGTTTTGCGACGGGGCTCACGATGGTCCGTCGTGACTGTGACGGTCCGTCCTGCAGGTCCGTCACCGAGTTCAGAGACTCAGTTTTCAACACTCAAATTCGTAATTCCAAGTATTTGGGAACGGGACACCCTCGACGGTCCGTCGTGCCCACGACGGTCCGTCGTGGTGTCCGTCGCATGCAGCCAGTTTTTCCCAAAACAAAAATTTTTTTAACCAAACGACTAAACAGGTCGTTACAGAAAATCACATATACCCGCAACCTTCTCCGCCCCGCATTGCATTAGTTTTAAAAATCTACTTGCGACAAGTCTAAGAACAAAGGGTACAACCTCGAAACTAAACAACACCTTAAAAAGTAGTCGGGTTTGAAAAGAGTGGACTTAAACAAAAAAGATCCATGGCAGCCTGAAAGAAGTGGATCGCCGTTGAATCCGATCACTCTCAATAGTCACATTCCCTGAAGATGCGTTGTACTCAACAAAGAACAACCAAGTGTAGTATTAGTACATAACCATCGTGTACTGGTAAGATCACACGACTATTCTAGTAAATACAACACATATCAAAATTACAACAAGGTAAACACACATACACACACGCACACACATACGCACACGCGCACGCACGTGCACACACGCACACACACACGCACGCACACACGCACACGCACACACGCACACACACACATGCACGCGCGCACGCACACACGCACACACGCACACGCGCACGCGCGCACGTGCACACACACACACACACACACAAGTAGATTTAACAAATCAATAGTTCTCTCATGGAACCCAGTTTAGTAGTCCTCTCATGGAACCCACATTCAAACTGTTAGCATATCGGTACGTTGCATCCAATCTAATGTTTATATCAAAATTTGACAATCGATCTTATATTTATGTTGGAACATGGCAATCGATCCTATATTTATGCCAGAATGTGGTAATCAACGTCAGTTAGTGTGTCCGGACGCAACACCTGATCCATTTAACAAATCACAATCACAATCACAATGTATATTCTCGAAATCATACAAAAAAGGTGATTCATGAAATGTAATTCTTCGATCATACTATTTATGTTAGATGTGATCAATAGACTTTATTCACATAGATGCATGAATTACAGTGAGGCAATTACTAACACACGTCATGCAAAAAATAATTTTCCTCAAATCCAAGCTTGAATTTCCTAAGGAACATGAATTTTTTCTTTCCGAATTCTTTTCCGCTTGTTGTAGGTCTGCAAACAATTACTACTTAAAAAACAGGTTTAGCGACGAACACTATTCCGTCACTATATAATGACGAATTTTCACCAGAATTACTATTTTGTTGTAAAATTGACAAATCATTTTTTGAGTAATAATATAGCGGCGAATTAGCAATGGAATATTTATTGTGTCACTAAATATTAGAGATAAATTTTGGCGCCTAATTTTTTATAGGAATTTAGTAACAAAGTACGGGTGAAAAATTTAATAAATATTGGACCACGGAATTAGTGGATTGCTAAACTTTTTAATATATTTTTATAAAATTTATATTATATAGTGACGAAAATATCCGTCATTATATTTTTCAAAATAAATACATTAATTTGAAAGCGACGGATGTTAGAATCCGTCAGTAAATCCATTGCAAATACTTTAATGTCATATATTCTAGGGCACAAATTTATTTCCACATTTTCAATCTCCCACTCCAAAGAAACCTCTCAAAAGCTCCATCTCCATTAAAGCTTTTTAAGTCTCGTTGCAAGCTCCATTGAAGTTCTCCCTCTTCTTTCCAAGTCTCCACTGCTAAGCTCAATCTCCCATCTCGATTTCAATTTCGTTTAGCTCTCCATCTCAATTGTGTTGTGGTATTTTCAAAAAGGGTAGTTCCAAATTTTCTTTCTGCAAAATATGAATCCCAACTCGTTTTTACATTTGAATGTACTTAGATTCGCTAGATTTGGGTGTCAATGGCTTCACTTGAAAAAATAATTATTTTTCAGTTCAACTCGTCTTCTGAAAGTAGAGATTTTAGTTGTTTGGGTGTATGATATTTTAACTCTTCACTCTTTCTATTGCATTCAACTTGATTGGTTGAAGTAGGATTGAGATTTTCTCAAAATAGGAATTTTAAAAATTAAAGTTTATGAAAATAGGATTTTTTTTAGAAATTGTGTTCCCCTAAAATGTCATGAAGTTAATAAAGAGAAGGAAATTTTATTAATTATATTTTCCCTCATATGAAAAATAATCAGTAAATATTTACACAATGAGCAACACAAAGGAATGAAAATAAGTTTAGTATGACATACCTGTTTAGAGTTGTCTTGAATCGTCTGAACTTTTAAGTATTTCTCTGATTGAAGAGATTGAGTAATTATCTTATATTGATGTTTGCTGAAACTATCTTCCTCTGTCTATTTTTTCAGAAAATAAACAAAAATTAGATTCATTGCTTATTGTATCATTGACTGATTCTTAACTGTCATAGAGAGTAGTACATTTAGAAGCAAGAGTATGTTTAGCAGTAAATGATCGTTTTGACTAGGGAGTCTTTTTTATTCAAACTGTTGACTCAAGATCATCTTAAACAAATGTATGCCCGCTATCTGACTTATGTTCTTAAAATCTACAATTTGATAGATATTATGAATGAACATACTTGACAAGATTTTATTTTCTTATTAGATTTGTATAGATGTATAGTACTGATGATTTATAATTGTGTTGGAGATTAAAGTTATATAGAGAGAAATAACAAGGGATCATAGTTAGAATTGATAGTCGTAATTCATCCTATATGCATAATACAAAAGTTTCAATGATTTATTCTGTCTGTATTTTTGTCACAACTGCACACGGGTCATTCTTTTAGTTTTTTTACCTAATGTACAAGTGTGCAGCTTGGTAAAAAATACAGACAGGATGTGTAACGACCTGTTTAGTCGTTTTGAGCAGCAGATTTTATTTCTGGAAAAACTGGCTGAGACGACGGATACCACGACGGACCGTCATGGGCACGACGGACCGTCGAGGGTGTCTCGTCCCAGAACACTTAGAATTCTGAAAATTGTGTTCTAAAATCGACTCTCTGTAAATTGTGACGGACCTGCAGGACGGACCGTCACAGCTACGACGAACCGTCGTGAGATTCCGTTGCAAAACACTTCAACTCTTGAGAATTTGGTACGGGGAACGAGTTTCTGAACGTCATGACGGAAGTGCAGGACGGACCGTCACAGGCGTGACGGACCGTCACAGTCTACTTAGCGAAAAATGGAATTCTAAGATGCTGCGACGACCTTCGTGACGGACCGTCGCAGGCACGACGGGCCGTCACAGGTTGCGTAATCCCAGTTGGAGTCGGATTTCTGGTTAAGTTTTAAGGGACGATTTGGACTATTCTTTCCTTAATTATAAAGTTAGAGGGTTAATATTAATAAGTCTAATTACTTGGGGGTTAAAAGAGGTAACCTTAAGTTAATTAGTGGGGTATTATTGCCATCTTTTATTCTTAATTATATACTAATTAGGGTAAAAGGAAGAGGGTTTGGAATAAGAAAAAGAGAAAGAACAGAAAGAGAGAGAGAAATCGATCGAGAGGGAGGAATATCAAAGCTTGGGAAATTGCTTGTTGATTCCAATTCTTCGGTGGAGGTAGGTTATGGTTTTTACGATATTCGTAGTGAACTCTTAATAGTGAATGATATGTATTGATTGTATTGTAAACCCTGCTATATGCTTAATTGTATGCTTGCATGAATATGATTATGTGATTTGATAAAACAAGCATGATGAAAGTTATTGAATCCAAAATCTTGAAAGAAACCCTAATTCACTTTGTTAATGATGATGCCTTTGTATAAAAGAAGGCTTGATAAATTATATAATGAATGATGATACCTTAGTATAAAAGAAGGCTTGATAAATTATATAATGAATGATGATGCCTTAGTATAAAAGAAGGCTTGATAAATTATATAATGAGATTGATGATGCCTTGGTATAAAAGAAGGCTTGATGAATTAGGGGATCGGGTGCCACGTTCCGGTACCAGGATAGAAATAGAGGACCGGGTGCCACGTTGCGGTACCAGGATAGAATAAGGATTGGAGTTTCACGTTCCGACACCAGGATAGTATATGGATCGGGTGCCACGTTCCGGTACCAGGATAGAATGAGGATCGGAGTGTCACGTTCCGACACCAGGATAGTATATGGATCGGGTGCATCGTTCCGTTACCAGGATAGAAATAGAGGATCGGAGTGCCACGTTCCGGCACCAGGATAGAATATGGATCGGAGTGTCACGTACCGACACAAGAGGAAGAAAGATAATGAATCTTGAAATATGTTAATATACTCAACATAATGAACTTATTTCCCAAATGAGTATGGTATTGAGGCTTGAGCCCTCATGAATGAACTTGATGGTACTTATTGATGATTTTAGTACTTGTTATTGCAACATGTTGAGCTTTATAGTTTATTTATGATATTGTTGATATATTTGTTTTCTATTTTGAGTTGGCCGATGATATCTACTCAGTACCCGTGGTTTGTACTGACCCCTACTTTTATGTTTTCTTCTTTGTTATTTATGGAATGCAGCAAACGTTCCATCATCTTCAACTCAGCAGCAATTCTAGCCAGTCTTCACTACATCGGAAATTCAGGGTAAGCTAATGCGTCTAGCTTGGACTGGATCTTCTTCTTCAAGTCTTGATGCCTTGAACTTCCGGCATGGACTAGCTTTTACTTGTTTTAACTTCTTAGACATTCTTAGTTTAGTAATTTGAGATAGATGTTCTTGTGATGATGACTTCCAGATTTTGGGGATAATAATAATAGTTATTGATTTGATTTTTTTATAATGAGTTTAAGTCTTCCGCATTACTTTCTGTTGATATTATATTGAAATGTTAAGGTTTAGATTGGTTGGTTCGCTCACATAGGAGGGTAAATGTGGGTGCCAGTCGCGGCCCCGATTTGGGTCGTGACAGGTGTTATGAGATTTCGTAAGAAGGGGAAGCTCAGTCGTAGGTATATTGATCCCTATAGGATATCCAAGAGAATTGATCATGTATATTATCGATTGGAGATACTGTCCGTGTTAGCAACAGTCCGTCCGGTATTCCACATTTCTATGTTGAAAGAAGTTTATGGGTTATCCTTCACTTATTATATATACTTAGAATATTGGTGTCAAGGACATGCTATCTTATGAGGATATACCTGTTTAGATTCTTAACTGTCGGGTTCACAAGTTGAGAACAAAGGAGATTGCATCATCCAAGGTCTTATGTAGGAACCAATTTGTCCATGAATCTACTTGGGAGGCTGAGGAGGTTATGCAAAAGAGATACCCATATCTCTTCTTTTCTAAAGAATTTTGAAACTATGGTACTAACTCTTTCTAAGCACTATTTACGTTGATATGTTGAGTTATGTAAATTGCATGATGTGTGATTGAATTGGGGTTTCTAAATGATGTCAACCCATATTCTACTTAGTGTGATCTCATTCGAGTACGAATGTTCCAAAGGGGGAGATATTGTAACAACTTGTATTTTGGTAAGTGTTTCTGTTTTGGGTTAACTTCAAATGATCATAACTTTTGTGCATGATGAGTTAGGTAATTCATGAAGTACCAAATCAAAGGTCTTTGAATCTTCTTTCTAATGCGGACAAGTTTTCTGAATTTCAAGTTCGGATGAAGGAGCTATTGAATTTGAGTGTATCCTCTAAATATAGTCTTTCATCCGTACTAAGGAGGGACATTTTGGTCCTTTCCTTACCCCACTAGGCCTCAACGTTTTTCTCACACAATTAGTGGTCTACTCGTATTGAAATGAGTTTTTTCATTCTTCCAAAAATGCTTTAGGGAGTTAGAGAAAAGTTCAAAAGGAGAATATAAGAGTTTTCAATAGTTCATCAAGGATTTGAGGAAAACACCAAGAATTTATTTCTTTCGAGGTATGTGAGGTTTTTCATACTTATTGATTTGTTCATCCTCACACAAAGCATACTTTCCATTTAGTAAATTCTCCATGAAATCGTTAATGTAAAGGTTTTGGAGGAAATTCTTGAAGTTTTGCTTCATTCTTTGTTAGTGGAGTCATGTTTAGTTCTTGAAGTGAGTTTTTTACGAGTGAGTGTTATTCTTTATGGATTTTGTGTGGTTTTCACTAAAAATGTTATGGGTTTTTTAAAAGTTTGTGAAATCGTGCAATGAAATTGCATTGTGTATGAAGTGAATCGAGTTTGGGAGAATAAGCAAACATTGGTCACAGATATGTGCCCAGGTCCGTGTCGCGGAGGCGTTTAAAAGTTTCTATACCTTGATAATCATTCCCTTTAAGCAATGCACGAGACAAGACAGTCTTATGCCTCAGAATTTGTAGTTGCAACTAAAAGTTAGACTCTATATTTGCGTCGCGCGAATTCTTTCTAATTCGTGTCATCCCCCTATTCTTATTACTAATTATCTAAGCCTTAATTCAACAACAAGATATATTATATACATATCATGGCTCTTAAATTCACTTTTTATATCAAGTAAATTTAAGAGGAATGTTCGAAGGCTTAATGCATAAACACTTAAGAGTTTCAAATGACGTTGTTCGACTTGCATCGTTTTGTGATGCAGATATAGGTACTCGAGATTGTCCATTTCCATTCTAGTACAATTGGAGGTTAAATTACTCCTTAACAAATTCAACTTTGTATAAAATGGGACTCAAACCTAAGACCTCTTTTTTAAATATGAAGTACTTACCACTCCACGACAACTCTTGTTCGTGAATTATCTAATTAACATAATTATACGAAAGTGAAACTCTAATTAAGCTACAATATGATTTCTAGGTGGAATTCTTAATAAAATCTAATCAAAGTATTACTTTCAATAACCATATGATATGATTACTTTTTTAGGGTAACATAAAAAAAATAAAAAAAAAATCTTTTATAAAAGATGAATAATCACCCATGAATTATTAAATTCGATATACATTTATTAGTTCTACATACGCTGAGCTAAATTGAAAATTTTCTTCTCCTTATTCATTAAATGTTGTTGACACTACTTTGTGATATCTAAAAATAGAAATAGTTTAATGATGCATATTTTATCAAATGTGAATACTTAAATCTATAAAAAGAAATTGAACCACTCATTACAAAAAAAAATTGGAAATAAGATTTTATCTCATTTATTGGATGTTGAATTAATCACTTATAAGAAATATTTTCGGATCTAAGACAAAAATTAAAAGTATTAAAACATATAATAGTAGGTATTTTTTCTGTTATATCTGATATTATAACTAAAACAAGAATGATCTTTAAAATATGAATATTTTTTGTAAGACATAGTCAACTGAATAACTACAAAAGAAATGAACCGTACATCATTAATAAAAAACAACATAAAACTTGTTGACTTACTTTGAATAATTGAATTCCACCATTTTCATTGTTATTGTCATCAATGTCCTCTTCAATGTTTTAAATGTCTTTCATCTCTGCCACAATAGGTTGAGTTGTGTGATTGAATTAGAAGGATTGTTAAAACATTATATTTGCAAGAGCAACAAGTGGCTTGAGCTTTCTAAAACCTAGTACAAAGTTTTTAAACCTTTAGAGGTAGCAATTTTACCCAATATTTATTTATCAGCCCATTGAAGGTTGCAATTTTACCCAATATTTGTAAATCTGTTTATCTAATTAATCTTTATTTAAATGAGTTGGGTAAATTATATATTCGTTGGGTAAATATGAGTTTCATTATATTATTAACCCATAAAATTATGAACATATTCTAACACCCCGCATCCGAAAGATAGAACTTAACAACTTTTAGAAATTCCAGGTGTCACCCATAATGGTCTAACCATGCCCCATAGGTGGGTCTCGTGGATAAGCATCCTGAAAATTGGCCTAATGCAGTACCTATTTCAAGACCCATGCCCCGTAGATGGGTCCATGGGTTGTGTCTAAGGGTTTCATCGATGGCCAATAATATTTGTCAAGGCCACTCTCGACCAGGAGGGACAATAGGTCCATCCAGAGTTCATCGGCGGGGTCTCGTGGGTGGACTGTTGGGACATTTATTTTGAGGAAACAAGGGTCCTTTTTGGATATAATTAGGATTAAGTGGTGTCATTTTACCCTAGTATAAACCACCTATATAAGTACTTTAGAACCCTATAGTAACTCATTTAAGTCATTCTCTCAAACTCACAAAAAGAATTGGGTTTCTCTCAAATAATTTTCTCTAGAAAGACGGAGAAGAAGAAGAGGGTTCAAGCTAGGTAAAGTCAAGTCTCCATTCTTCCAAGGTTTGAGGGTATTGTAACCAAGGTATGATGTTTTATTTCATTAATGGATTCCTTTAATCTATGAAGCCTCTGTGGTTTCCCTAATTTGAAAAAGAATTCCCCAAGTCAAATTAGAGTTTCTTCTAGTTTTAGGGTTATGATCCAATAGAGTGGATGATGGTTATTTATGATTGCTTATGATGCCATTGAATGTTTTTAATATGATTGCATATGTATCCATGCTTAACCTATGATTCTAAGATGAATTTTATATAGTTGTGTTTTATGCCATGAAAGTGGAAATCGAGGACATAAATGTGACCTTTTAGGATTGATGAATTACATTATAGACGGCTTGCGATAGAAGCATATAGATATGAATTGCTTAAGATTAAAGCATGTAGTATATATGATAAATCATAATTAGTAATGCTTGAGATTGGGCCTATATGATTATAAATTAATAGAAATTCTTAAGAATGAAGCATGTGATTAGAATGTCTTGAGATAAAGGCAATGAGGTGATTGTGTGAATTATTGTTTTGAGATTAATGCTTTTAACTGTGAATGTTGATTTCCAGGGCTTTGATAGTAAAGCTAATATGATTAATAATGAATGTTAATGCTTTGAGAATGAAGCTCATATGATTTTTAAATGCAAATAATATGATGTGGAAGGGTACTTCCCATAATGAATTGCTAAGCATGATTGCATATGTGTGAAAGGTTTACTCACATAAATGATTCTACGTTGAAAGGATTGATCACCTAAAATGAATCTGGAGTAAAATGTTTAATGAATGATGAGGATAGAGATGACTACCCATGACCTCCATGTATTAAGGATATGAGGCGATTCTCATACTCCTTAGAAGTAAACAAGAGGTGATTTCCCACGTTCTTATTATGATGAATGGACATGGAGGTGAGTACCGTTGATCCTTATAAAATGATATGGAGGAGAGTACCCGTGTCATATGATGTTATTGTAAAGGCGAGTACCCGTGTCATATGATGTTATTGTAAAGGCGAGTACCCGCAATCTTTATGTAAGTAAGGCAAGAGGTGAATACACATTAACCTTTATGAGTTAGATAAATAGGTGAATCCCCATGTCTTTGAAAGTAAGTGTAAATGACGTAATTACGAATATGAAAATGATAGCTTGGTCTAGTATAAAAAGGTGATTTTCTTTGATAGCCTTGAATTGGTAAATCAAACCATTCATGAGTGATGATAAGTCTTGGACTAGTACAGATATACTTTACATAAGTAGTAAAAATAATAAAGAGGGACAAGTCCCTAATCAAAGTGGCATGTTTATGATGAAACAAAATTTACTTCAAGGAGGTATTATAAGTACGTTTAGGTATAAGATTAACTGTATGATGATACCCTATCTTGGGAGTGTTAATTGAATTGCTTTCTTGAAATTTATAAATAGAGGTAAAGACCTACGCATATAATAAGAACAAGTTGAGTTTACTTGAGAAGTGTTTCTCTTATGATATGATCATTTATCTTCATTGAATATGCTTATGACGTATGTACTTATCTCTTATGATTATGATATATTATGTTGACAACTGTCTATGATATGCTTATTTTGATGATATATGTTAGCCATCATAATTAAAACATATTAACTCTTGCCAACATTCTTATCAAATGTAGGGTTCGGCGATAATGACTTTCACCCATGTGGCTAGTTCATAATAGAGCAAGGAGTGAAGATTTTGTGAGTCCTCATAGCATCAAGGACTTGATTACCTTTCCTTTTAAGCCTTTCTTTTATGTTTACACCTATTGTATGAGCTATGTCTCTACGACTATTCAAAAGTTAAATGGTTTAAGACAAGTGCAAAGACTTCTGCTTCATTTTATTATACTTTGATATTGTTGAAAATATTTTAAATTTTTGCACCATTTTCTATAATCTAATGTTATGATATGCTAAGTGACTTGTATGATGTAACACCCCGTATGAAAAACATACCAAAAATGTAGATTTTGAGAAGTTGGAGGTGTATCCCACATTTTCCACCCTCAAATCGTAGGTTAGGCCACGACCCGTGTTGGTGGTCCCTGGTTCATCACTCCAAACCCACCTCTAACTTAAATGAAGGTCGATCTGCATGGGCAATCATTTGATCCATGACCTCTATCTCTGATAATTGATTAAGGTAGTAGCCAATTAGGGGGAAATGACTGATTGAGTCAACTTCAAATGGTCATCACTCTTAGAGCAGAATGAATTATGTATCCCTTGATATATGATATATAATTGAATAATCTTTCCAATACTACCATGTTTGCTAAAATCGGTTATGCTCATTATAGTGAAGCCCTATCGGGCAGACTTGACCTACCACCCCAATCTACGGACCGTAGGTCCTGTCCATCGACCACTCCAACAACACTTAAGTTAGGGGTATTTTGGTCTTTTTATTTAGTTAGAGTCCTAAACTATATGATTGGGTAAATTTCAAATGGACATCACTCCCAATACAAAAGGATTTATGTGTCCCTTGATCTATGATATGATAGATGATTTAATTCTCTTTCTAACACCACCAAGTTTGCTAAAATACGACCTCTGAGTAAAAGGTTATGCTCGTTTTAGTGAAGCCTTGTCGGGAAGACTTGACCAACGACCCCAATCTATGGACCATAGGTTGACCTACAACCTGTAAGAGCAATCCATCGGTCACTGCGACAATAGTTGAGTCAGGGGTATTTTAGTCTTTTCCTATTTTATTAGACCATGAAGCTATGTCGTCTAGACCCTAAATTATGAGGTTTTAGTCAGTTTATGCATAGAAACATAAATAGAACTTACCTATGTCAATTCTTAATCAAAACTTAGAAAATTAGAAGAAAGATATGAGTAAATGTTTACCAGCCCTAACTCCAAGAATGCAACAAGTTTTCTTCAGCTCCAGCCAGAAATTAAAGGATTTCTTCATGAAATTCATCACCAGGTACGTGGGATTTAACTAGTGACATAGACCCTTAGTTTTTTCAGTTATTTTATTGATTCCCTTATTATGACTAGACATAGGGTTTCTTGAATGAAAGAATTGTTAATATTTATATCCATATGTTAATATTTAGTTTATTGCATAAATTAGAAGATCCTATACATGTATGTATTTTGTGAATTACACATGCTAAATTAGATATTTTAGTTATTCAGTTATACATGCCTCACTTATTAATGCATCAATGTCAATTTAATTGTTGCATCGTCAATGTCAAGTTCGATATATCCAGTAGGTTATACAATATTAGTCATAATATGTAAATTACTTAATCCATTGGGAGTAGCATAATAATAAGTTGGACTAGGGTTTAGCTTACCCAAGTAGTCCCAGAACTACTAGCCTCATAGGTTAGAAGTCCCCTCAATAGGCATCATTTTAGAAATCACGCCATCATGCATCTATACCTCTGGCAGGTTCTAATGGTTCCTCTTGATGGGGCTTATATATCGAACTCCATATTCATATAATGTGGTTTTATTATTGGTTATTAGTAGCTCCAAAATCAGTCAGAATCCATTGCATTGACCACATTTATGTATTTATTCTCAGCATATTATAACTTGGTCATTTCATTCAAATTATTCATGTTCAGTATTTCAACATCTATATCATATTCAGATTATTTAATTTCTTTATTGTTGTGTTAAGTTATATGTAACTTTAGTTTACTCTATCCTGCACGCTCAGTACCTTTCAAGTACTGACGCATACATGCGCTATATCTTCTCATGATGTAGGTTCGGATTCTAAGTATCCAAATCACTCTTATATCGGTTTCCAATCTTCAATTCAGCAGAATCAGTGGTGAGTCCTCATTCTCTTAAGACAATAGTCATGAGTTCCTTTTCAGTATTTTAGTCCTTTATTTCAGTTTTTCTAGAGCTAGTTTGGGCATGTCCTAACATTTCTAGTCAGTTTAATGGCTTATTTTAGGCATAATTAGATTCATCTTAGTATTCAGTTAATATCTTATTTATATTAAACTCATCATTATTTTATTTATCTTAGTTATAGTGTATGGGTATTCCCCATCCTTTTATTTTTATTTATGATTTAACATCTGCGTCAGTTTATTATATTTAGTATGCTCATGATCATGCCAACAGAGTTAGATTGGGATAATTTGTGGTCCTAGGTCATGTGTCTGCATCCAGGGGGTAGCCTCGGGATTTCACAAACTTAGATTAGAGCATTAGGTTTAAGAATCCTAGAAAATCTGAGAAGTTACACTAAGTAAAGTCCTTTAGTGCATCACATCTAATGAGAAGGAGGTGACAAAGTATTTGGGGAAAACTTTACTCTCATTTTATTACTCTCATCTTGCGTGAGGCATGATCTAACTTCCTCATTCTAATCCGTCGTTATGCGGTGAAGATCATGCCTCATCGTAGAGCTTACGAATGGAATGCTGATGTAGTTTCCCTAGTCGCAGATCAGGAGGTTTCCAATTTAGAGTTTTCGAACGCCAATTCAAATTTTGGTTAACCAACCAGAGAAATTAATGGGTTCCAGTTCCTACTAATAGAAATGATAGATCAGTGGAAACTAGTGTTTAAAGTTTCGTTAGGATGGTTCCACCTAAGTTTTAAGGGTCTCAAGTTGGTGAGGACCCACAAAACTTCATTAATGAGGTTAAGAAAATATATGGGATGTGGCTCACATGTGGTACACTTAGTGGAAAGATCCAGGGTCTAGTCTTTCCTTTGTAATCCCTTATATAGCAGTGAACTTAATGTTAGTATAAAAACTCTCTCAGGACTCATCTCTGTGTTTGCTCTAGTCCCGTGACCCAGTTATTTCTACACGGGTATACAAAAATTACCCTGTCACCTTAGCAGATCTTGTAGAGTTAGAAATGGGTAGACTACGATATCATTTTAGGAATGGATTGGTTACATTCATGCTATGTCTTAGTCGATTGTAGAACTAGGATTAAGGATAGTAGCTTAGCATCTAGGGGTCGATTTATTTCTTGCCCTAATGCTAGAAATATGATATCTAAGGGTTATATCTATCATTTAGGCCGGGTCAAGGATTCTAGATCTAAAATCCCAACTCTTGAATCAGTTCCAGTGGTCAGTGAGTTTCTAGAACAATTTCCAGAAGACTTTCGTGGTGTTTCTCCCAAAAGGGAATCAACTTTGGAATTGATCTCCTTAAAGATACCCAACTCATCTATATTCCTTCCTACATAACCTCTCCAACTGAGCTTAAAGAATTGAAAGAGCAGTTGAAAAAGCTTCTAGTTAAGGCTTCATCAGACCAAGTATTTTGCCATAGGGTGCACCAATGTTGCTCATAAAGAAGAAAGATGGTTCACTTAGAATGTGCATTGGCAATAGGCAGTTGAACAAGTTCACCATCAATAATAAGTATCCCATCCCTAGGAATGATGAACTTACCAACTTAAGCGTGCTAGTCATGTTTCAAAGATCGACCTTAGATCGGGTTATCACCAACTCAGAGTTAGAGATAGTAACATTCAGAAAACTACCTTCAAAACTTGGTATGGTCATTATGAATTTGCAGTTATGTCATTTTGACTAACCAACACTGCTGCACCTTTCATGGATTTGATGAACATAATATTCAAGCAATACTTGGACTTGTTCATTATTGTTTTAATTGATGATATCCTCATTTACTCTAAGAAGGAGGAAGAAAAAGAAAAATAAGTTGAGAGTTGTTAAGAAAACTCTCAAAGACCGCCAATTATTTGATACGCTTAGAAAATGTGAGTTTTGGTTGCAATTTGTTGCTTTACTTGGTTACATTATACCTAGCGAAGGGATCGGAGAGTATTTGCATAAATAAAAGCAGTGAACTAATGGCGCAGATCTACCTCACTGCATATATAAGAAGTTTCTTAGGTCAAGCGGGTTATTACAGAATGTCCGTGGAAGGTTTTCATCCATAGACACTCCATTGACTAAGTTGACTCAGAAAAAGGTCAGGTTTCAGTGATCAGATTATTGTGAGAAGATTTTCGTAGAATTGAAAACTAGGTTGACTACAACTCTTGTTTTAACTCTACCATAGTTTTCAGACATTTATGTCATTTATTGTGATGCATCCATAGTTGGCCAAGGTTGTGTGTTGATGGATCGAGGTAAGGTTATAGCTTATGCTTCGAAACAACTTAAGGTTCATGAGAAGAAATAGCCGACTCATAACCTCGAGCTTACAGCGGTGGTGTTTGCACTTATGATCTGGAGACACTTCTTGTATGTTGTTCATGTAAATGTGTTCATAGACCATAGGGTCTTTAATATGTGTTCACCCAGAAAGAGTTGAATATTCGCTAGAGAAGATGACTTAAGTTCCTTAAGGATTATGACATGAGTATGCATAACCATCATGGTAAGGCAAAATTAGTAGCATATTAGGTATGGGTAGTGTAGCACATATTGAGGAATAAAGAAAAGAACTAGTGAAGGATGTTCACAGGCTTGCCCGCTTAGGGGTTTCTCTCATGAGCTTATTAGATGGTGGCGTGACCGTTCAGAATAGGGAAGAATCTTCATTAGTAGTAGAGGCTAAGGAAAATCAAGACAAGGATCCAATCTTGCTTGAAATTAAGGGTACAATCCATAATTAGAGAGTAAAGGTTTTCTCCCAAGGGGGAGATGGTGTACTTCGCTATCAGGGAAGATTTTGTGTTCATAACGTTGGTAAATTGAGGAAGCATATTTCTGCAGAAGCCCATAATTTCTGGTATTTAATTCATTCAGGCATCACTAAGATATACCACCATCTCTCGAAAGTCTATTAGTGGAATAGTATGAAAAGAGATATAGAAGATTTTATTGCTAAGTTCCCCAATTGTCAGCAAGTCCAGGTAATATATCAGAAAATAGAAGGTATAACTCAAGAGATCGACATTCCTATGTGAAAGTGGGAAGTGATCAACTTGGATTTCATTAAGTATTACCTCGTTCTTGTAGAAAATATGACTCCATTTGGGTGATAATGGACAAAATTGCTAAGTATTTTCGCTTTTGGCAGTCAAGACTACAAATTCGTTGGAGGACTACGCCAAGCTTAATATTTAAGAGATAATCAGGCTGCACAGGGTTCCTTTATCTATCATCTGAGATAATAGTCCTCAGTTTACCTCTCATTTCTGGAAGTCATTTTAGAAAGGTCTTCGTACTTAGGTTAATCATAGCACAATATTTCATCTGCAAACGGATGGAAAGGAAGAACGTACCATTCAGAACCTACAGGATATGTTGAGAGACTTTGTGATTGATTTCAATGGTAGTATAGATGATCACCTTCCTCTTATAGATTTCGCCTACAATAATATCTACCATTCTAGCATTCAGAAGAACCCTTATGAGGCATTATGTGGGTGTAGATGTTGATCTCGTGTTGGTTGGTTTAAAGTTGGTGATGAAGATTTGATTAGACTAGATTCAGTCTATCATTGAATGGGGAAAGTTCAACTCATTAGGGATAGAATTAAGACACCCAGAGTTGTCAGAAGTCTTATGCAGATGTAAGGAGAAAGGAACTAGAGTTCCAAGTTGATATTGAGATCTCTTGCAAGAAAGAAAAGCTTAGTCCAAGATATGTAGGCCCTTAAAGGATCTTGAAAAGAGTTGGTAAAGTGTCTTATGAGTTTGAGTTTCTAACAGAACTAGCAACAGTGCATCCGATTTTTCACGTTTCACTTTTGAAGAAGTGTGTGGGTGATCTAGCATACATAGTGCTATTAGAGAGTGTGGTTGTGAAAGATAGTATTTCTTATCAAGAAATTCTAGTTGAGATTATCGATCATCATGTTGGAAGGGTGAGGAACAAAGAAGTTGCTTCAGTCATGGTTTTGTAGAGTAGTCAGTCCATAGAGGGAGCTACTTGAGAAGTAGAAGCATCCATGAAGTCCAAGTATCCTAACCTCTTTCCTTTTGATTACATTCAAGCTTGAGGTAATAGTTCCTCTTTAGTTTGTCAGTTATTCATGCGCTAATTCAGTCTTAGTATTTGGTTTCTTCAGTCAGCCTGAAATTTTTAGTGTATTTGCATGTTCTTGCAACTCAATTCAGTAAAAAATCAGTTTATAGTACTTAGTGGTAAGGATTGTAGATTCTTCCCTCCATACTCAACTAGTCTAGTCCTTCATTCGATGACGAATGGTCCAAAGGGGGAGATAATGTAACACCACGTATGCAAAACAGATCAAAAAATACTGATTTTGAGAAGTTGCAGGTGCAACCCACAGACCATAGGTTAGTCAAGAACTCGTGCTGGTGGTTCCTGGTTCACCACTTCAACACTCACCAAACCCAGCTAAGAAAATTGGCTAAGTCTCGACCCACGAACAGACCACGGTCAGTGGATCGAGTCCTTATTTACCCAGCCTCTAAGGCAAGTGACGTTCGACCAGCATGAACCACCGTTCATTGCACGGCCCGTATGTCTAATCGTTGATAAAGGCCAGCAGCCAATTAGAGGAAAATTATTGGTTGGGTCAACTTCATATGGTCATCACTCCCATCACAAAAATGATAATATGTATCATAACCTATGATATGATAGATGACTGAATTATCTTTGCAACTTCACGAAATTTTGTAAAATCTGATCTCCGAGTAAAAAGTTATGTTTGTTTTAATGAAACCTTGTCAAGAAACATGACCTACAACCCCAATATATGGACAATAGGTTGACCTACAACTCGTAGGTCCTGTCCATTGGTCACTCCAATAGTAGTTAAGTCAGGTTCTTTTTTTTTTATTTTGTTGGACCCCTAAGATACGTCGTTTAGAACCTAAATTATGAGGTTTTAGTCATTTTAAGAATTGAAACATAACTAAAACTTACCTAAGTCAATTCATAAATAAAAACTTAGAAAATTAGAAGCAAAAGAGGAGTAAAAGTCAACCAACACTAACTTTAAGAATGCAACAAGTTCTCTTGACTACCAGTCAAGAAATCAAAGAACGTTTCCGTAAAATTCATTACTAGGTTTGTGAGATTTTACTAGTGGGTTCTCTTCACCCATTAGGTACCTAATTTTAAGTACGTTTCTTGATTCCCTTATTACGTCTAGACCTAGGGTTTCTTGAATGTTAGAATTTTTGGGTTCTTAGCTATTAAAATGATCCAAATTAGATTAGTACATTGATATTTAGTTTATTGCATGAATTACAGAACCCTAGCTATGTATTTCTTTAGTTATTGAATTACACATGCTATGTTAGATATTTCAGTTATTCAGTTATACATGACTCAATTATTAATGCATCAATATCAGTTTAATTGTTGCATCCTTAGTTTGCATGCTCAGTTTGAGTTCTAGTAACTTACAGAAATTCAGTCATATGTGTAAATTACTCAATCCATTGGGAGTAACATAATATCGAGTTGGACTAGGGTTCAGCGTACCCAAATATTCCAAAAACTACTAGCCACATAGGTTGTAAGTACCTTATGTGGGCATTATTTTAGTGATCATACCAGCATGCATCTATACCTCTATTGGGGTATATTAGGTCCTCTCGGTGGGTCGTATACATCAGACTCGACATTTAGGTCATGTGGTTTAATGATTAGTTAGTATCTTGCACAATTCAGTCAGACTCCATTGCATTGACCACGATTTAGTATTTAGTATCAACTTGATCATTACATTCAAATTTGTCATGTTCAGTATTTCATATATTTCATGTTCATATTATTTCATTACTTTATTGTTGTGTTCAATTATATGTTATTTTAGCTTTACTCTATCCTGCATGCTCAGTACCTTTCAAGTATTGGCGCATACATGTGCTACATCTTCTCGTGATGTAGGTTCAGGTTCTGAGCATCGAGATCACGCTTAGATTTATCTTCAATTTAATAGAATTAGTGGTGAGTTCTTATTCTCCCTGGACAATAGTCATGAGTTTCTTTTTAATATTTTAGTCCTTTTGTTTTAGTTTTGCTACTTCTAGTTTGGGAATAACCCAATATTTCTAGTCAATTTTGGAGGCTTAATTCAGACATAGATAGATTTAGTTTAGTATTGAGTTAAAATCATCTTTATATTTAATTTATCACTATTTTATTTATCTTAGTTATAGTATATGAGTATTCTCTATCTTGTATTTTTATTATGATTTAGCTTCCGGCATCAGTATATTATTGTTAGTAATCATGTGAGAAGGGATATTGGGATCACTTGTGGTCCTAGATTCTATGTTCGTGTCTAAGGGGTAGCCTTGAGGCGGGACATATGAGGACTCTTGGGGTCTTATTATCACTATTTTATTTATCTTAGTTATAGTATATCAATATTCTCTATCTTGTATTTTTATTATGATTTAGCTTCTGACGTCAGTATATTATTGTTAGCAATCATGTGAGAAGGGATATTGGGATCACTTGTGGTCCTAGATTCTATGTTCATGTCTAAGGGGTAGCCTCGAGGCATGACATATGAGAACTCTTGGGGTCTTATATTCTTGTTTTACCCCTGGGTCATGACAAATATGGTAATCAGAGTACTTGGTTTAAAATGGTTCTAGGATGTCTCAAAACCACTTGTAGTAGCATCAATATGAAGTGAGCCACACTTTTTTATGAGAGGCTACTAGATGCTTAGGAAACTTCACTTCTTCATTCTTTAAGTCGTGTCATAGAGTTTAATTCTATTAGGTATTTCTCCTAATATTGTGCCCAATGTTTTCAGTATATAACTAATATAAGGGCTAATTCTAGAAGGAATAAGGAAGATGACATGGATCAAAGAGTTCCTCCAAAATTCCTCCAGAAGCTTCAATTGACCCTTTGGTTGAGAATGTGATGTTCAAAAGTTAGGTCTGCTTCTCAAGTATTGACTCAAGTATTAACGGCCCAAGCCAATAAAGAGGTAGTAGCTCCCGTGAACAAAATATGAGTATTCGTCTTCAAGAGTGAGAGACTTCATGAGGATGAATCCTCAAGAGTTTTATGGGTCAAAGCTTGAGGAAGATCCTCTATAGTTTATAGATAAGGTCAATAAGGTGTTATATATTATGGGGTTACTTTGGCGGAGAAGAATAAAGTGGCCGCTTACTAACTAAAAGGGGTTGCTCAAGTTTAATTCAATCAATGGAATGAGGTTAGACTGGTATAAATGGATCCCATAGACTGAGAAAGGTTCAAAATAACTTTTATAGATAGGTTCTTCCCTCTAATGATGAGAGAGGCTTTGGTCTTGAATTCATTAACCTTAGGAAATGTAAAATGATTCTCAAGGAATATGCTTTGATGTTTATTCAACAATCGAAATAATCCCAAACAAAGTTGCTAAATCTAGGTTAAATGAGTAAGTTCGTATGGGGAGTATTTGACAAGGTTGTGAAAGAATTTGATATGACTATGCTTGTCCATGAAATGTATATTCCTCGTGTTATGAATCATGTCCAACAAATGGAAGAGGAAAAAACATTGGAGAGATATAGAGAAAAAGAGGTCTAAAAATGATAATGATGATGATTCCACTCATGAAAGTTCCGATGGATATGGCCTTACAAAGTATTGACAAAGGTTTTTCAAAAAAGACTCCTCACATGCTCGTAGGTATAGTGAATATAGGACGTCCAACCCTAAGCTGCAAGGAATTAGTAGTGAATCCCTAGATCCTACTTTTGCTAGATGTGGAAAGAGACATGATGGTAGGTGTTTGGGCTTAATAAAGGGTTGCTTTAGTTGTGGTGAAAGTGGATTTAAGATGAGAAATTGTGCAACAATGAAGCCTAAGTGAAGAGAGGATAAAAAAGTTAGTTCTAGTGTTTCTGATGGAAATTTTCCAAGTCAAAATAGGTATACGCTCTCCAATCTAGAGGTGACCAAGTGTGTCTTCTGGATGTGACTACCGTATGTGTTTTATGCTTTATTAGATTCCGATGTTATTTGTCTTTTTTGTCTTGACAGACTTGATATGTTACACTTTAATGTTGTCGTTAGTGTGAATGGGCTGCAGTATGGTTATGTTTTCGTTTATAGTAGTACCAGACTTAGTCATGATAAGTTTTGGTGTGTGTTGAAAAGATATGATGAGTAGGGTATGTAGATAATACCTAAGTGTGGTAAGTGAGTAGACTCCTCGAAAGGGTGGTTGAATAGTTCACCATGGTTTAGAATTATCTTGTGTGATGGAAATGAAAGCTTAGTGATGTTTTGATCCGACCTTAGAATAGAAAGAAGTGGTTCTTAGGAAGTCCATTTAGGTTTTCTCCCAAGGGGGGATGGTATTTCTAGATAGAAATGTTTTTGAGTGTTCTTAATGTTCATTATTTGGAACTTTGAAACGTCTAAGGAGTTTGCGAAGTTTACTCCTCGTATTGTAGGACCATATAAGATCTTTAGATGCGTTAATAAGGTTTTATGAGATAAAGTTTCCTAATGAGTTGGTATGAGTGGATCTGGTTTTCCATGTTTTTATGATATAGAAGAGTGTTGGAGATTCGACATTCATAGATCCCTTAGAAGGGTAGGGAGTTAATGAGAATCTATTTTATAGAGAGGTACTAATTGAGATCTTAGACCGGCAAGTTAAGAAATAGAAGAACAAGGAAGTTGCTGCCATGAAAGTGTTATGGAGTGATCTTTTACTAAGAGTTTTAGCTGAGTGTGATACTTGGGAGGCCGAGGCCAATAAAATGTCCCGATGTCCCCATGCTTTTTCCTTTACTCCTTTCTTATCTTGAGATGATGAGTTCTTCATGGTTTATTCATTATGTGAAATCATGTGAGTTTTAGATGTTTTCACGATTTCCTTATGTTGTGCATGTTATGAAAAAAACTTTTGTTTTTTAAAGAAAAAGAGTTTGCATGATTGATTTTCCTCATGTTATTGTGCATTTACTATGAATTAACTATAGACTTCATGAGATAGTTTTATGAAACATGTCTTAGCTTGGAGTTGAACATTCATCCTTGTATGTATGTTATGAGAATATATTGCATATAGGATCTATGAGATTGTGTTGAACATGCTTTTGGCTTGGAGATGGTAGTTCCTCCTTGAACATGAGAAATGTTAGAATCACATGAATTTTGGTTTGTTAGATGTGGTTCTTACCTCCCATATTATGCATTGAGCATGTGTAGCTTTGAGTTGATGATTCCTCTTTGGTTGTGTGCATTTAGATGTGTTGCATGCATGCTATGTTGTTACTCTTGAGTCGTTTGCCTTAAGAAGTGTATAAAATGTCATTCGAGGACTAATGTTTCCAAGGGGGAGATAATGTAACACCCAGTATTTGAAAGATGGAACTTGGCAAATTTTAGAAATTTCATTTGACACCCACAAGGGGAAAACCATGCCCCATGGTTAGACCCATATCCCATAGGTGGGTCTCGTGGATGAGCACCCTTAAAATCCTCCTAAGGTAGAACCTACATAAGGACCCAAGCCACGTGGATGGGTCCATGTGTCGTGGCTAGGGGGTTCATCGATCACCAATAATTTCTATCAAGACCATACCCAACAAGGACGGACCGTAGATCCATCCACGGTTTATCGGTGGGGTCTCATAGTTGGACTTTTTGGACGATTATTTTAAGGATACAAGTCCTTTATGGTTTAATTAGGATTAAGTGGTGCCGTTATACCCTAGTATAAACCATATATATCAGTACTTTATAGCCCTAATTAATTCATTTATTTCATTCTCTCAAACTCACTAAAAGAATTGGATTTCTTCCAAAGAAATTCTCTCCCTAGAAAGTTGGAGAAGAAGAAGAGAATTAAAGCTAGGTCAAGTAAAGTCTCCATTTTTCCAAGCTTTGTAGGATTTGCAATCAAAGTATGATGGTTTATTTCATTCATGGATTATTTTCATCCATGAAGACCTATATTTTCCCAAATTTAGAAAAAGAATTCACGAAGTCAAATTAGGGTTTCTTCTAATGTTATGGGTTATGATCCAATAGAGTGAATTATAGTTGTTAATGATCGTTTATGATGGAATTGCATGTTTTAGTATGATTGTACATGTAAGCATTCCTAACCTATGATTCTAAGATGAATTTTATATAGTTGGGTTTTATTCCGTGAAAGGAGAAATTAAACGCTGAGATGTGATCTTTTAGGAAAGATGAATTACAATATAGATAGCTATAAAAAGAAGTATATAGATATGAATTGTCTTAAGAGTGAAGCTTGTATATATGAATTGAATGAGACTATATTACATATGATGAATAATGTTTAGTAGTGCTTGAGATTGAGCCTATATGATGATATATGATTAGAATTTCCTAAGAATGAAGCATGTGATTAGAATGTCTTGAGATCAAGGCATATGAGGTGATTATGCAATGTATTGCTTTGAGAGTAAGTCTTGTAGCTATGAAAGTTTATTGTTAGGGCTTTGAGAGTAAAGGTAATATGGTGAGCAATGAATTTTAAGTCTTTGAGAGTGAAGGTCATAGAACTGTTAAATGCTAATGATATGAGGTGGACCAGATACTTTCCATAATGAATTGCTAAGCATGATTACATGAACGTGAAAGTTTTAATCTTAGAAATGATTCTAGGTTGTAAGGATTGCTTACCTAAAATAAATCTAGACTAATATGCTAAATGAATGCTGAGTCTAGAGGCGACAACCCATAACTTCCATCCATTAAGGATATAAGGCGATTATCATACTTCTTATAAGTGAACAAGAGGTGATTCCCCAAGTTATTATTATGATGAATGGACATGGTGGCGAGTATCCATCATCCTTATGAAATGACATGGATGCGAGTACCCATCATCCTTATAAAATGATGTGGAGAGGAGTACCTGTTTCATATGATGTGATTCTGGAGGCGATTATCAGCGATCTTAAAATAAGAAAGGCAAGATGCGAATACCCATAAAAGAAGGGAATCCCGATGTCTTTAA
Source organism: Solanum chilense (assembly GCA_032847665.1). Lineage (NCBI taxonomy): Eukaryota > Viridiplantae > Streptophyta > Magnoliopsida > Solanales > Solanaceae > Solanum > Solanum chilense. The sequence continues at coordinate 499,783 of CM064972.1, forward strand.
GAGTCATGTAAATGGTGTAATCACGATTATGAAAATGATATCTTGGTTTAGCATAGTAAGTTGATTTTACTTGATAGCCTTGAATTGGTAAATCTAACCATTTATGAGTGATGATATGTCTTGTACTAATAGAGGGATACTCTACCATGAATAGTAAGAATGACTAAGAAGGGACAAGTCCCTAATCAAAGTAGCACGTTTATTATAAAAACCAGCTTTACTTCATGGAGGTATTGTATATATTTTTAGATATGAGATTGATTGTATAATAAGAGCTTGCTTTGATTGTTAATTTTTAATGCTTTCCTTGATATGTATGAATAGAGGTGAATACCTATGCAATGAGTAAGAACAAGTTGAGGTTACTTAAGAAGTGTTCCTCTTATGATATGATCATTTATGTGCATTAATTAGGTTTATGACCTGTGTTGTTATCTCTTATAATTATGGTGTATGTCTTCTGTTGACTAGTCTAGGATATACTTATGTTGATGATATATGTTAGTCATCATATTTAGTAAATTCTTGTAATAACACATACTCTTGCCTACATTCTTCACAAATGTAGGGTCCGACGATATTGACTTTCATCCCGTGTCTAGGTTCATAGTAGAGCAAGGAGTTAAGATTTAGTGAATCCTCATAGCATTGGGGATTTGTCACACTTCCTTTTATGCTTAGAACTATTGTATGGAATGTGTACATAAGACTTTTCAAATGTTAGATGGTTTGAGACAAGTGTAGAGACTTCAAGTTAATTTTATTAGACTTTGATATTGTTGTAAATGTTTTAAATTACCATACCATTTTCTATTATCGTATATTATGATATGTTAAGTGGCTTGTATGAGGCCTCTCGGGGTCTTGTACTCCTTGATACATCTAGGGGTTACCCATGGGTTGTGACACAAAAATGGATAAAATATGGGTATTGATATACAAACTCACATTTGTAAATAGAAAAAAGTTCCTTAAAAATTAAGGAAAATATAATTTAATATCAATAAAGATGAACCAATGCATCCCCATGCACCCCTCTCGTATTATCTACTCCCCTCTACATCCTTACCTTAATATACTCTAACCGACATACATACCCCTACTTACCCATTGGGTGAGGGATTAAAATCTGGATATGAATCAAAAGTTAGTGTCAGGGTCCAGAAGCATGTCTCGTATATGAAGTTATGGTCAAGAATGGGAGTTAGGTAATAGGTCGCTTTTCATGACTGGGTTAGGAACTAGTGTTAGTCCATAGGGCGGGTTGCTGAGTTTATATTCGGTTGTTAGTTAGGAATAGGGTCCTAGGTGGGTTATGGATCAATAGACGGATATTGAGTCAAGTTTGAGAGTTAGGAATCAATTCCTAGTATCTTATCAGGATTGAGAGTCAAGTTTCAAATCGAGGTTGAGGTGGAGATTCAAGACTCGAGTGAGGGTTGAAAATTGAGGTCAAGATAGGGTCTCAAGTACCTCCTCGAAAATTTTATCTAGGGTTAAGTCTTTGGTCTCACATTAGGAGTCGAGCCTTTGCTCAAGTTCACTGTCTAGAGTCGAGTCCTAGATCAAATCTCATGTCTCGATTTGAGAGTTTGATTTTGAGTTAAGTCAAGAATTTAGTCCCAAATAAGAATTTGTATTGTTATCTAATTCAAGGATTGGAAATCGATCTGTGATCAAACTATAGTTTTAAAGTCAGGTCATGGATTCGGTTGTCAAATCATTGGTCGAGGTTTGGAGTAAGAGCCTTACGTCAAGTTAGATGGTGAGTTTGAAAGAAAATTTCAGAAAGTGTTTTTAAAAACATTATATGGGAAAGTCATTTTCCTAAAATTGGAGAATAATAAATCCATTTATCAATTATCATAAAAAATATTTAAGCAACCCAAATATGAGAAAATTAAAAAATATTTTGTATACACCAAACACATCCTTGAAGTAATCATTTTATTGTTTAAGCCGATCAATTATCTCAATTATATATTTAATTTTTTTTTGGAATTAATGTGTAAGAAATCATTTACCCAATTTATTTTTTACTCATATTTACAATGATGGATTACCATAAAATTCCTTTTTAGCTCAATTTATTTTCAATCTGGTCACCTTCATGCCCATTTTCTCCCACGACCTCACTTAAAAAACTTACTGGATACTATTATTGGGGGGAAAAGAATTAGATGGAAATGCATGATAAAAATTTTCTGCATTGACAAAAGAGCAATTAATGAATTGAGTGCTAAACTGTTACAATTCTAGATGAGACTAATGTCACGTCCTATCACATCATAATTGAATTTTGCATCCGGATAGAGACGGAAGGGTATAGAGTTGTGGAGAGGTTTGCGGAGAACTCTAGAACCTTCTAGATTAATCAAGAAGGCTAGATAATTCCTTTGAATTCTCTTGAATAACTTAGACATTTAAAGAAAGTCTTTCGAAGATCCTAGAAAGTGTTGACTTTTCTAGAATAGGGACTTGTAACTAATTTTTATTTACAATTTAGCCCCTAGGAAGTAGTATAAATAGGTGGGCTCTCATTTGTAAATCAACCAAGAAAGTTGTAAAGAAATCTTTCAAATAGTAAAAAGTCTTCTTCAAAAATTCTCTAAGTCTTCCTTTCATTCTCTTAGTGATCTTAGTATGAAAGGGCTTACTTGAGCTTAAAGATCGTGAAAGATTAGTGAGTAAGTTTTCAAGTTCCGCACGGAGTCCTAGCAAATACACTAAGTCCGTGACAAAGTGGTATCAGAGCGAGGTTTGATACGAAGGGATTGACTAACGAAGGAGATATAAACAACGCTAGCACCACCAATGTCCGTATGGATGGTGGAAAGAAGAACCGAAAGGGGAAGAATCATCAAAAGGGTAATGAGGAGGTTCTGCCCGACCCTACACCTAGTGAGGCGCTAACATCTCATCCACCCTCCACGGTCAAAGCAAATGACGATGAATTGGGAAAAGACGCGATAGACGTCACTACTGGAGAAGAATGGGTCGAAAGGGTGGAAGTGGCAAGGTAGGCCGTGGAGATACAAGGCGGGCGCATGAATGTCACCAACGACAAGTTTAAGACCTTGAGAACTTAACCCTTGAGGAGACCGAGAGCATCCATAAGGAGTTGGAGGATCTCCAGCGGGCCGAGTTCGAGATGAAGGAGGTTATCACTTCCTTAGAGTGTCGGCTCATGGAGGCGCTGAGCACGATTGGGACCGTGAAGGCCAATATAAAAACACTCAAGGAAGGCGCGGAAGTTGGAGGATCGTTGTCGTTCGATCGAGATAAGGAGTCCAAGGTCGAGGCTCCCAAGCCACCTATGTTCAATGGCGTATTGATGCGTAAAAGGTGGAGAATTTTCAGTGGAATTTGGAGAATCACTTCAAGTGCAACAGACTGAAGAGTGATGGAAGTAAGGTCAACACCGTTGTGTTGTATCTTTCAGAGATAACCATGTTGTGGTGGAGGCATAGAGAGTCCAAGATAGGGAAGGGGCGTTTCATCATCAACACATGGGAGAAATTCCAAGAGGATTCCAAGAAGGTATCTTCCCTAACAACGTCATCTATGACGCGAAGCGCAAGTTTAGGGAGCTGAAGCAAAAAGATAGCATGCGCGAATGTGTTCAGGAGTTCATCACCCTCACGCTTCAGATTCCGAACCTCACAGATGAAGATATGTTGTTCCACTTCATGGATGGGTGGAAAAAATGGGCCAGGATAGAGTTGGAAAGATGACAGGTCAGGACTATTGATGAAGCCATTAAGAAATCTTGACAGAGTTAATGAATGAAAAGCCTAACAAAGCCAGAGGAGACGAAGTGAGAGGTAGTCATGACCATGGTGGGGGAGATCGTGGCAAAGGCAAGGAGCAGCGGCCACATCCTAAGAAGTATGATACATAAAAGTCCGATAGCAAGAAGTCCGGATGTCATGGCATCACAGACAGAAAGATAGAGGTTGCAAAAAGAGGTGGTTGCTTCATATGAGATGGGCCACATGGCTATGCGAGGTGCCCTGAACTGAAGAGCGTTGGTTCTATCCGCGAGAGAGGAAAGAGAAAAAAGCACATGAGCAAGAACAATACGCGGAGACGGGGCATTTAGTCTTGATAAGACTATGCGGAGCTATCACCAAGAAACCAGAGAAGTCGAGAATATGCAGCGCGCAGTATGTCAACATCACGATCAATGGAAGACCCGCTCGTGCTGTGTTCATCAAAGGTGCATAGGTCAATATTAGGACCAAGACGACAACGACAAGGTTGGGGTTGTGTTACAGTCCATGTAATGCCCAACTCAGGATGATAAATGCACAACCGACTCCCGTGAGTAGAGTCGCGCATGTAGTAAGCATCACACTAGGCGAGTGTCAAGGTAAAACCAAATTCACTGTCGCTACATAAAATCTCTTTGATATAATTCTTAGGCAGGAGTTCTTCCAGGCGTGTCACATAATGATCGATCCTTACCTTCAACGACTTCTAATCATAGAGCAAGGAGGAACATGCATGGTTCCCCTAGGTAAGACACCAAAGACGGAGGGACAAGTGTGACTAACAGTCATGTAGCTCGAGATAAGCAATAAGAAAAAGGGGACGATATTCACAACCACCATTGCAAGTTTGAAAGAAGACAATGGTGCCAAAAGGGCCTCGCCACCATGCCCAGGGAAGAACAATAATACAGTGATGTCAAGGAAACCATCGAGGCACTTGCCTCGTAGGAAGGAGGTATATCGTGAGGCCGAGATAGAAGAGATAACAAAGCAATTGAAGAAGATGCGCGAGGGCATTGATCGAGTCAATGGACTATTGGTCACGCTTACGAGAAAACAAGACTCGGTCGCCGATGCAGTGATGGTGCGATGCAATCGTCACATCAATAGGTGGGGGAGAGTGTCACATCCTGCCACATCATAGTTAAATTTTGCATCCGGATAGAGGAGGAAGGGTCTAGAGTTGTCAAGAGGTCTGCGGAGAACTCTAGAACCTTCTAGATTAATCAAGAATTCCTTAGAATTCTGTAGAATAACTTAGACATTTCAAGAAAGTCATTGGAAGATCCTATAAAGTGTATACATTTCTAGAATAGGGACTTGTAAGTAATTTTTATTTGTACTTTAGCCACTAGTAAGTAGTATTAATAGGTGGGCTCTCATTTGTAAATCAACCAAGAAAGTTGTAAAGAAATCTTCCAAGTAGTAAAAAAGCCTTCTTCCAAAATTCTCTAAGTCTTCCTTTCATTCTATTAGTGATCTTAGTATAATAGATCTTACTTGAGCTTACTAGATCGTGAAATATTCGTGAGTAAGTTGTCAAGTGCCGCACGGAGTCCAAGCAAATACTCTAAGTCCGTGACACTAATCTCTGAACATAAACTATGAAAGGAACATAACAAATAAGAACAAAAAAGTGGACTTAGATAAACTAAACTAATACAGAGAATATAAAATATTAATTTGAATCTCCTCTATATAATCTATATATTTCCTACCGAATAGTACTCTCTTTATCCCGTATTAGTAGGAGCGCAAAAATTGATCCGATCGATAAACTATAAAAAAATGCTATTGATTTATTGATATTGGGATAATGGTTTTTAATAGTTCTATAAAAGAATATAGAGTTATGAGTTCAATGTTGGTTTTTAATGTAGAATGATTTATTAATTAGTAGGAGTGCAAAAATCGATCTGATCGATAAACTATAAAAAAAAAATGCTATTGATTTATTGGTATTTGGTTAATGCTTTTTTAATAGTTCTATAAAAAGACTATCAAGTTATGAGTTAAAGTTTGGTTTTTAATGTTGAATTATTTATTAACTGATGGCCTGTTATGACTATAGTAATTTATTATTTTACCCTTACATAAATATCAAATATTAATCTCAATACCTTACTACTTAATGACTTTTTTGTTCTGTGTCAATTCACACATCACAATGATTTTGAGTTCACAACTTCACATTATATAGAAAATAAAAAATACAAAGTAAGAACTTTATTCCACTTAATTATCTTTATGTTACACTTACATAATTCTTTTCATATTAGTTATTGTTATATTTTTTAATGTTTTATCATTGTCTCATCGCGTCAATTATTGACGAATCATTTATTTATTTTATAAGCATTTTCTTATTGATTAAATAAAAACCGAACCGTTAAGGACCAAAATCAATAAAAAAAAATATCTTATTTATTTGGTTATTCATTTAGTGTATTTAAAAATATAAAATAAATTATAATACATAAAAATTGAAACAAACGATGCACACCCCTACATATTATTTATACACTTTCTATTGTATAAAGTGATTAGGACATGATTAATAGATTGATCAACTTTACTATTGTTCCCTTATTAATATTAAATAGCCTTATGAAAAAAAAAAAATATTTAGGTCTTCAAAATTCGTTGAAACCTCCCAAGGTCATAATAATTTTACGGATTAAATGGAGAAAATTTAATTAATTATATTCTGATTTAGTAATTGACAAAATAATATGAGACACATATTTATAGTAAAATGCCTTTCTAATATGGTATGGAAGGAGTATTATGTTCAAATGTCAAAGAATACTAGTTAAGCTATAAATCTAGAGAAAAAGATCAAAATAAATTAGTACAAATTTATCATTAAACATTAGTGGTTGCAAAATTGCAACTTATATAAATGATCGAACTAATATATTATTTTTTTCATAATACGAGGAATCATATAGAAAAATATTTCAGAATTTATTTTAGGGATATATATAGTCAAATTGTATATACATTAAAAAATAGCATGAAATTGTATGAACTATGCACTAATTATATAATATAATTAACCAACTGGAGACACTAAAATTCACGTCGAAAAAACAATATTCAATAAGGGAAAATTATGCAACAATCATATTTATTATTACAGAGTACGAGTTTTACAAAATCTAAAATTTCTCTGAAATCATCTTTTCAAATATAAATTCAAGGGCTTTAAAGCTTGTTCTTCAATCTCCGATGAACTTGAACTTCGAATTTTATATTGATCTGGACTTTTACTTGAATTCAAGGGCTTAGAGCTTGTTCTTGGATCCGGTGATCTTGATCTTAATGACTCTTAAACTTGAATACTTGAATTCTTAAACTTGTAGCTTTATAGAGAATTTTATGACGTTTGCACCACAAATTTTCTCTATCCTCTTTTTTAGAATTTTTGGTTCTTTTCTAAATTATGAGGACTCCTATTTATAATTATAGAATAGAGGAATTGCGATTAGAACAAGATTTTCTCACTACAAAAATCCCAAATTGCAAAACGATTTTACTAAAAACTTAAATAAGTTAGTATTTTACTGATAAATTACCAACATATTTCTAACTGGATTGTATTTAAAAACTTAACAATGAATTTCTTACAGATTACCAACCAACATCTTACTAACTAAATATTTTAGTTGGTAAATACAACTAGAAATAATGGCGGCAAATTTAGCAACATTCTATCAATGGATTACCAACTGAAATATTCCGAACACACACCTTTTGTTTGTAATATTACTAACAAAGTATATATCGGTTGATAAATATGACAATTTTTTTCTATAATTTATTAACATATTACCAATGAATTACTAACCAAACATTTACAAAAAATAAGGTTGTTGCTAAATTTAACAACCAATTATAAATGTTTTGGTAAATTAGTAACGAAATGTAATTTGTTGGTAAACTTTCCAAATAATATCCAATTAGTTGAAAATTTACCGACGAATAAAGATTGTAGTAAGTAAATTTCTAACATCATTTAAATAGTTGATAATATACCAACCGATCATTACTATCGTATTAATTATAATTGGTAATATTACATATGAATGTTTAATTGTGTAACTATTACCAACTGTGATAAAATTTATTGGTAAATTAATAATTACTAACTTATATTTGAATAGTTGGTAAATTTACCTGTTGAAGTTAATTTTTTTGGTAAATCAACATCAGCTTTGATAGACAGCTTGTGTCGTTAGGCATTTTAAGTTTTAAATTTTAGTCAAAACTTGACTTTTCGCCATTATTTTTTGAAAACTTACTTTAATTAGAACTATGTCAGTTTCATTAGCTTCAAAATATAAATTTTTTATCTAACGGATGGTTACTTCAAGTATTGAGGCTTCCCTTTTTTGTTTATGTAGTTAGGTGTTTTAAATATTATGTTTTGACCAAAATTTGAATTTTGTCAATAATTTTGTGAACGTGCTCAGATGAGAAATTCGTCTAGTGTAATTAACTCCAGAGGTCATTTTTTTATCTAATAGGATATTTGGTTTGAGTTTTGAGGGTTTTATTTTTAGTGTGTGCCATTAGATGTTTTAACTTATAAATTTTGACAAAATTTAACTTCGGTCAATATATTTGATAAACGTGCTCAGATAAGAGTTTTGTCACTGCAGTTAGATGCGTAAGGTAATTTTTTATGCAATTCAATAGAGGGTTCAAGTTTTGAGGCTTCTGTTTTTAGTTTGTGCCGTAAGACATTTTAACTATTAATTTTTTTTTCGTCAAAATTTCACTCTAGTCTATATTTATGGTAATCATGCTCGAACTGAAATTTTGTCATCGCGATTAGGCATATAAGTTTAGTTTTGGTCTCATAGAATGATTGGTTCAAATTTTAAGATTTTTATTTTCAGTTTACCCTTTAAGAATTTTAACTTTTAACTTTTGCTAAAATTTGAATTAGGTCAATTTTTATGGGAAACATGCTCAAATTTGAATTTCACCAGTGCGATTATCTCTGGAAGGTCATTTTCATCGTCTAAGATAGTTGGTTTGAATTTTGAGGGTTTCATATTCAGTTTGTACTTTTAGGCATTTGAACTCTAATATTTTGGCCAAAATTTAACTTTGCTTAATATTTTTTTATAAACGTGCTTTGGTGAGAATTTTGTCAGCACCATTAGCTTCAGAAGGCAATTCTTATATCTAACAGAATGACTGGTTCAGGTTTTGAGGCTTCCATTTTCCATTTGTGTTGTTAGGTGTTTTAATTTTTATGTTTTGTCCAAAAATAAGATTTGGTCAATTTTTTTTTTATGAATGTGCTCCGATTAAAATATTTGATATAATGATATGTGTCGTATTGAGATCAATTTAACTTGTTATCACATATTTCACATTGTTACATTCTAATATGATTTATAAAATTGATATTAATATTTTTGAATTTATATTTGTGCTCTGATTTTTAAATGCAATAAATTAATAAATATTTTGCTATTAAATAATCATCTTGGTAATAAAATTTTGAACATATTGCAAGTCAATTACTAACCTAGCATTGAAGTTGAATGATATATTACCAACAAACAAACAATGAATTTGTAAATTTATTTGAAAAACAAATAATCATACTAACATATTCAAAATTTATTACCAATAAGGGTTGTGATGGAGTGATAAGTACTATTTCATCCTTAACCAAGAAGTCTTCGAATTCCCTTCGATATGGAGTCACATTTGTTAGGGAGAGCTTTACCCCCCCAATGTGGATTTCCCAGCGTGAATCCAAATTTAGTCGGGTTTCAATATGGGTACCGAACACCAAATGAGAAACCAAAAAAACTATTTAAAATTTATTGGTAAATCACCAACATAAATTTTCTGTTACTAAAATTGTCAACCAATTACCAACGTATCTAAAATAGTTTACTCAGACATTTGTTACTATATTTACCAACGAGATAGAATAATGAAGAAAAAAATTTATCAACTCCTTTTTATTCGTTAGTAAAGGTACTAAGGATATCCTAACTAAAAATTAGTTTATAAATTTACCAACGGAAATTTCGAGGCCATGTTTCAAAATTTTGTAACAACATCTTTGGTTGTTTACTTACTGATAATTTTTGGTTGCTAAGTTTACCAACAAGTTGAAATTGATTCGTAATATTGACCCACAAGCCTTTTAGCAACGAATTAATATATGTTGACATTTGATTGGTAACTTACTTTGCCACCAATTTGATCAATTTACTAATGAATGTTTTTGTTGGTAATTGGGGTTCCTTTTGTATTGCCCTCGGCCAATAAGATTAAACTGACATGACATATGGACTTTATGGAGCGGACTTGTCATGTTTGACACATGTAATAATTCTATTATTTTCTTGTTTGACTTGACATGCCACGTCATTTGCCACATCGTACCAAAAATGATTCCCTTAGGATAAGATGACATTGGACTAAGCAAATTGGGCTCATCTACTATAGCCCCAGATCAATTAATATTTTCATTTTAATTAAATTCATATTTTTTGAACATGAATAACTAGCCCTATTATATTAATCTATAATTTATTCGAAATAATATATTTTTGAATTTAATATAATCCAACTAATTTTATAAATTTATATTTAATAAATTTTAAATGATTACAAGTGTTCCCTACTTCAAGTCTTCTAAAACAATATTTTCATGAAGACTAGAATTGAAGTATTAAGTCAATTAAGAATCAAACAATACATAATAAATAAATAAATTGTCCATACAATTTATTATTTATTTATATTTGACCGTTTCATTTCTTGGAAGACTCCTAAGTATTATAAGTTTGTACACACATACTGCCAAAACATTCAATACGTACTCCTAAGTATTATAAGTTGGTACAGATATACTGCCAAAACTTATAATACTTACGAATTTTATATTTTTCAAATTTGTGGATCCTGTTGGATTTTAAAAAGGTGTGAATGGAAAATGAAGAGTTGTGACTTTTATGAAATATTGCGACTTTTATGAAAATATGTGACTTTTATGAAAAGTTGCGACTTTTATGGAAAGTTGTGACTTTTATGAAAGGTGACGACCTTTCTGAAAGATTGTGACTTTTCCAAAGGTTTTTGACCTTTCCAGTAAGGCACATTAAGAACTTTTCGCACTACCCTTTGTTTTCTATAAATTGAGGGATTTTCTCTCATTTTAAGAAGAATTCATGTACTTCTTCTTCAACTAAAAACTTCTAAGTTTACTTTACTGCCGTTGAGTGGTTTCGCTGACACCGAAGTTTTTTTGGTATCTATACTCTGGTGATTGAGATCATTTTACACTGGGAGATCATATTCCAAAACAAACCTCGGATACTAGAGAGGAATAATTTCCTTAAGGGGACAGTGTGAGTTCAGTGGACTTGATCTTTTTCCTATTAAAATTTTTTCTGATCCAGGTATGTGTTTTACAAATTTTAGATTTGTGAATTAATTTAGTTCCTCTATCCTTTTGTCTTCACTGGTTCATTAAACTTGGTAACTTTGTGTTTCTGCAAAGTTTGTTGGAATCAGTAAGATTCTTTAGACACATATTAACAACAATTCTTTTTTAAGAAAAATATTTTGCATATTTTTTTTAAAATCTCTTTTTGATTCTAGTTTCGCTACTAGCTTTAATTTTCTAGTTGAGAAAATGTTCTTAAACTTTGTTGTCTTACAAAGATGTTCAATGTTTTGTTCAATGTATGTTTAAAATACAAGATGAACAATAGTCTTAAGGAAATTATTATATTGTTAGTATTTTTTGTATTCTACTGACTGAGAGAATTTGATCATGGAGTAGAACATAAATGCATTACTTCTCCATAATTCATTGCTTTGTTTAGCAACGTCAAAGTGAGAATGTAAACAAAATTTTTTATGGCATTCTGTTCAAAGATTACCGGTAACCTTCTCATGAAATTATTAAAGGAGGAAAATAGTTTCTAAGAGTTATCATCTTTGATTTTTTATTGTTTTTATTATGTGTATCTATGAAAAAGATCTGCAAACCATATGTTGTGGAATGAATTTTACTTCGCAATTATTGTTGCTTTTAAAATTCTTTAGTTTGCAAAAATGAGATATGCATATTTTTGTTTGATAAATAGTATGTCAAAATGTTATAGTTGGAAGACTATTTGATAAGAAACATTTCTATGTGATAAAGAATATATGTTATTCTATTTGGAGAAAAAAAAGACTTTTGTAGTTTTGTACTCCATGAGGATTGTTAGTGTGTCTGATTTTTGCAGACTAGAAACTTTTGTGGTTTTATACTAGGGATAAATTGGACTATGCAATTGTTGAAAAATATGAAAACTTTACATAATAAGTCAGTGTTGTACTTTTGATTTTCTATAAACTTCAATGTAATATAGAAATAAATTGTACATTTTTTTGTCCTTATTGTTATTATTTAAAATACTAAGTGGTATGTCTATTTATGATAGAGGAAAAATATCAGCGACTTAGAATTTGTGATTTTGTCTCTATGCAATGAACTTTTACACTGTGTAAACATTGTCAAAGTGAATTGCAGCACTATAATTCTTTCGTAGAATAATGTTTCCAACATTAAAATATTATGAAAAACCTTTTTCAAATACTTGAAAAATATTTTTGAGATCACATTTGAAATGTGGGGGTTATTTGCTTATGATTAGACTTGGTGTCTAATTTAACTTTGCAATAAAAGATACGAAATTCATTGATACTTTTGTATTATGTTATCCCACAAAATTCTTGGAGTATATTTGGTATTGTAGTTGTTGAGTTTCTCTATTACTAGTATATAGTGTGACTAGTATAAAACATCCAAATTATATATATATACTTGTTCAAAATAATTGTGTTCTTTTATGGAAAAAAATATCACTGAAAATATTGTGATTTTTCATGAAAGGATATGTCTATTATAATAAAAGTATTTATTTGCATAGACATGAATATTGATGAATAGTCATTTGTTATGTTTTTGTAAAAATAAAATTTGGACTATATTGTCTTTATTGAACCCGATGAAACTTTGTTCATGGTTAGTTCTATAACAATGATATTGAAAGTTGTGGAAATGTCCTTCTGAAAATGACATTTGGCAATCTAAACAATGTTTGCATCACACAAAATTGTAAGAATTAGGAACAAAATATTAGTGAGGAAAAAGCTACCCCGCGAAGAGCTTTTCAAACTCAATGTTTTTATTTGTTCTTACTTGCTTGAGTCAATGTTTGGGACATGAACACTTGGGGCATGTCAATTACAAAACTTGTAAGGAAAACTGATCAACTTATGAGTTTTGCCTAACTTTAAGTGCAATAAATAAAAATGTCAAGTTATTGTGGACTCTAAGTATGTTGAACATTCTTATAAATCTGTTGAAAGGAATTCTAATCCCTTACGATTGATTTCACTGACATTTGTGATATGAAATTAACACCATTTCATGGTGGTAAAAATTATTTGTTACTTTTATTGAGAATTGCATTATAAATGACTATGTCTATTTGCTGAATGGTATGGATGAAGCAATAAAAATGTCTAGATAATGTAATATCGAAGTTGAAAAATCAGTGTGAAAAAATATAAGAAGGGATAAGAATGGAGAGTATAAATCTCATTGTGCAGAAATATGTTTGGAAAGTGAAATATCCATGAAACTAATGCCATATTCACCTCAATCTAATGAAAAACCGAACGTTGAAAGAAATGATGGATGCATTATTTATAAGTTCGGGTTTACACAAAACTTGTGTAGAGGAACTATCCTTAATGCAAAAGGGAACAACAAAAAGTTTTTTCTTTTTAGAAAGAAATCGATTTTGTTTGATTAGAATACAATCTTTTCCATGAGAAATGGAACGGAAGGAAATCCAACTTGAAAAATTTCAAACTGTGGGGATATCTAGTCAAAGTCCAAGTTCCTATTCCTAAAAGAATTAAAATAGGACCTATGACTGTGGACTGTAAAATTTGACTTGAGTAGTCTAGAGAAGGCTCTAAAAGGCCTTGGAAATGAAAAGGATAATGTACTTAATAAAGAGATTCAGAGGCTTAGTAAATGATAAAGGACATTTATTTCCTTCGAATATGATTTTGTAACATTTCATGTGTCTTCTGTAGACTCATTCTTTAAAAATATGGTGTCAATAAACAATATTGGAAGTTAATTGATCTTCTTCAAGAAAATAAACCTTTGAGGTCAAAGTGAATCTTTAGAAGGAAAATAACAGTTGATGGAACTGTTGAAAAATATAAAGCAAGACTTTGTGTCAAATGCTTTAGACAAAAAAAAAACCAAGGTTTTTATCTTGTCGATATATATGCTCGTTAGTAATTAGAATTACATCCATTCGGATGCAAAAATTATTAGTGTGGTATATGACCTCCAAATTCATCAAATGAATGTGAAAAAAACTCTCTTAAATGTAGAAATTGGAGGAAGAAATTTACATGGAACAACCCGAGGGTTTTGTGGTTCCTAGTAAATAAAAGAAAGTGTGTGAACTTGTTAAGTCACATTATGGAAACACCCAAACAATGACATAATTTGATCAAACCATGTCGGCAAAATGGATTGAAGAATGATGGAAATGATAAATGTGTTACATTAAAATTATAAGGTCATTGTTTGTTTGTATATTGGTGATATGTTGATCATCAATAAAGAAACTAATGACATAAATTCTACTAAACTTATGCTATAAAGCGAGTGGAATGAAAATTATTGGAGTTGCTAAAGCGATCTTAGTTATAAGAATTCGTAGAACTCCATAATGTTTAGCATTTTCACTGTATCATTGCATTGAAAAGGAACTTAACTAGTTCAAATAGTTGGATGTCAATATTGTCAAATATCCAATAAATGTGAGCTTTGCATTTCAAAAGAGTGAAAACAAAAGTGATTCAGAATTGGATTGTGCTAGTGTTTTGGGAAGCATGATGTATATCATATAGTGTGTACGATCAAATATAGCATTTGCTATTTTAAACTGATTCGGTTCACAAGTGATCCCAAATAAATTCATTAGATGACAATAAATACAGCTTTGGAGTATTTAAAATAATACTTAAAACTATGTCTTGCATTATAACAATATCCAAAAATATTGAAAGATATAGTGATGCAAGTTGAATCATCGGGCAAATGAAGTAAAATTCACGAGTGGAGAAGTATTTACTATTGGTAGAGGTGCAATCTCTTAGAAATATTTCAAAAGAGACATGTATCGCTAGGTCTACAATGATCTTTGAGATGGGTGCTCTACATAAGGTCGGTGAATAAGTTGAAAGACTCCGTAATTTCATGGTAGATTTTCTATTTTGACCCAAACCATTGGCATTAGTATGCATACACTTTCACAGTGAAGATGTAATAGGTAGGGCATGGAGCATGACGTATAACGGAAAGTCTCGTCATATACGACATAGACATGATACCATCAGAAAACTACTCTCTAGTGGAAATATCAGAATTGACTATGTAAAGTCAAAGGATAATGTGTCGGATCCACTTACAAAAAGGTCTAACTAGAGAGGAAGTTAAAAGATCATCTAAGGGAATGAATTTACAGCTTAGGACAAGTCATCATGGCGGTAAATCTATCTAGCAGACTGGAGATCCCAAGTGTTAGATTCAAGGAGAAAAACAAAGTTGTGAATGACGGTTCGATATTGTCAACAAACTCAATCCATTCTCATGATGAAGACAATGCTCAGGGACAAGGATACAACATTAAGGCTTGCTAATGAGTTAATAAAGCTTAATGGTTTTAGTGATTTGCTAAGTTTGGTAGAGTTGACCAAATAGTGTATATACGCGATAACACGGTTAGGAATCACCTATGTGAGTGTGAAGTGTTAGCCGCTTCAAAGAAGATGATTGTCAAAAGCCCATCACTCTATACGCTCATGAAACCAGGAGGTGTTCATGGCTAAAATGAATACAACCGTAAGAACCATAAATAGTAAAGGGTTAATTGTGTGACATATGGTTGTCTAGGTATACACCAAAGTTCAACGGTTCAAAGATATCGCATCTACCAATTGAACAAGTGTATCCGACATATGTTCAATATGGAAAGTCCAAGGGGAAACCTACTTATCCAGATGCAATTAATTCTTGCTTGTAAAGTAGGCATACTTGTCCGTTTCTTTGTCTTCGAGTCATTCCCCATTCATGCGGGGGATGGTTTGATTTTTCAAAGGTGTGAATGGAAAATGAAGAGTTGCGATTTTTATGAAGAGCTGTGACTTTTATGAAATATTGCGACTTTTATGAAAAGTTGTGACTTTTATGAAAAGTTGTGACTTTTATGAAAATTTGTGACTTTTATGAAAAGTTGCGAATTTTATGGAAAGTTGTGACTTTTATGAAAGGTGACGATCTTTCTGAAAGATTGTGACTTTTCCAAAGGTTTGTGACCTTTCCGGTACGGCACAATAAGAACCTTTTTGCACTACCCTTTGTTTTATATAAATTTAGGGATATCCTCTCATTTTAAGAAGAATTTATGGACTTCTTCTTCAACTACTAAATCTAGTGTTCCAAGTTTACTTTACTACCGTTGAGTGATTCGCTGACACAGGAGTTTTTGGTATCTATACTCTGGTGATTGAGATCATTTTACCCTGGGAGGTCATATTCCAAATTAAACCTCAGATACTAGAGGGGAATAATTTCCTTAAGGAGACACTGTGAGGTCGGTGGACTTGATCTTTTTCCTATTAAAATTTTTTTAGATTCTGGTACGTGTTTTTCAAATTTTAGATTTTTGAATTAATTTCAGTTCTTCTATTCTTCTGTCTTCACTTGTTCATTAAACTTGGTAACTTTGTGTTTCTGCAAAGTTTGTTGGAATCAGTAAGATTCTTTAGACACATATTAACAACAATTCTTCTTAAAGAAAAATATTTCGTATATTTTTTTAAATCTGTTTCTGATTCTAGTTTCGTTACTAGCTTTAGTTTTCTAGTTGTGAAAATGTTCTTAAACTTTATTGTCTTACGAAGATGTTTAAAGTTTTGTTCTATGTATGGTTGAAATACAAGATGAACAACAAATCCCACCATGCACTTTTCCTTATTTGTCTCCAAAGTTAACAAATTCCTATCCTGTCTAAATTGTGATACTTGAACCGTCATTAGGATCATGACCCTCATACTTTTAATACCAACTTGTGAACTATTGCTAGGAGATGATTATCAAGTGTCAATTGTTAGGTAACTCCCCCTCCTTCCTACGTATTTTATTTTATTATGTGGGTTTGTTTATAGGTCAATAGGAGCAACGCCGAGGCTGCACAATGGGGAGCTATATCACACATGAATTTGATCTTGCGGTGTGAAGGGATGTGTTTAACGTCCCTACCTTGAAGATCGCTAACTTGAGGCTTTGCTAGAATACTGTTTTAACGTCCTTTCCTTGAAAAAAAGTACTACTATCAAGTCTTTACAAGGTCCCGAATACTTAGCCAACTTAAATACTGTGTTTGATGTCCCCCCCCCCTTAAAATTAAATACTACTCTCATTGCTTTACGAGGTCTGACTACTTAACCAACTTGAGATTTTATAAGAATATTGTGTTTAACGTCCTAAAATACTACTGTCAAGGCTGTACAAGGTCCCGAATACCTAACCAACTTGAGGATTTACTAGAATGTTGTGTTTAACGTCCCCGCCTTTGGAAAAAAAATTACTCTCAAGGCTTTGCAAGGTCTGAATGCTTAACCAACTTGATACTTTGCAAGAATATTGTATTTAACGTCCCTGCCTTGAAAAAAAATACTACTCTCAAGGATTTACAAGGTCCCGAATACTTATTAATAAGATGTGACAGGATGTGTTTAACGTTCCAGCCTTGAAGATCACTTAAGTTGATGTTTTCAAGATCCCTACTACTTAAATTATTTGCCCTTCTTAAATACCATTTTTTTCCAAATATTTTCTTCTTTTGCATCATCATAAATTAATATTAATTTTTTTTCTCTTTTTATCCTTTTTTTTAGTTTGAACAATGGGTTTCTTCGAAGATCATAAATGCCCCTCTACTCAACTCAAATATCTCGTCGTTAGAATAGAGAGTAGTACGATGGAGACTAACTTTTTTGTCTAGGATTCTTTTGTTGGTTGTTATATTGATCCATGGAACAATTGAGGAACACACTCCATATGAGAAGTTGGATATCCAAATATGATCACAAATCTTATAGAGCCTCCAAAGTGTGGTATCTTGAGAAACCAATTCTTCATCATACAAACATCGCTAGCACTCTTCAAATTTAGGTCTCCGCATGATTTTAGAATAACTACGTTGGGGAGACAACATGATACTTGAAGGTGAATAACACTGCATTCCAGGATACTAGAATGGACAGAAGACGTCTTAAGGAAAAATGAGCAAACTCTAAACAATTCTTGTATTCATGATGTTGTATTTGCTTCTGTTTTTATTTAAGTTCAATTTAATACAATTCTTTTGTGATGCTTGGTTCCCTCAAACAAATACATTACTTACGTCTACCGGAGAAACATCCATATCTCTTTGGGACTTGCATACTCTTGGTGGCTTTCCAATTATTGGAGTCCCTTACAAAGAAGTGATATGTAATGCCACGGAACTTACAGGATTTGATGACAAGAGGGAAATATATCTCCCTTGAACATGTGAGTGTGTGTTTGCTTCCTTTCATAATATTAAAGAGGAAAATTAGGTAATATGGGGGTCTCTTTTAATTAATGGATAAAATTTTGGTACAAGAAAAATCTTAAATATGAGCCAGCTCCCCTAAGGAAAGAGAAGAAATATGTACGTGTGTCATCTACTCATAATCCAACAGGTGAGATACCTACCAAGATAAAAACATGGCCAAGTACTCAAGAGATGGTATTTTTTAAGTTTGGACTGAAACATAAAAAATATGAGACTTATCTGATGGACATTTTGTCATGTTGATTGTATGCCTTTGTATTTACGCCTCAAGAAGGGAATATCATTTGGATTGGAACTTTCAAGATAATAAGCTTAATGGTGAGTGGTAAAAGGGTTAGAATTGCGATTCTGGTATTAGCAAACATATATCATGACTTAAATTAAATTTCAAAATCTTCATAGTTAGACCATATAAGAGTTTGGTCGCCGATCCACTATGTTTATGGTTGGCTTGCTTATTATTTCAAGAAAGACTATCCCCATACTAGTGGATCTTCTCTACCACAAATGGTGGTATATTCTTGGGAATTCAAAGTATTTTGACAAAGATGATGCAAGAAACTGTGTTCATCGGGGGGAAAGAATTTTATGTAATCCAACAACGCTTAGTAGGCCTCACCCAACTTATTATATTTATGATGGAAAAACACCAGAGTTGGAGCTAGATTATTTTATGAGCCTTCGTTTTAATTTTCTTCTATTGAGAAAGGGAGGTTCCTTTGTCATTGAGACATATAGTCTGCACCGATTAAATTGCCATTTGGTTTCCACCAAGATATTCCTCACTATAAACAACGATATTCGTGCTGATTTGCTCGATGAAGAACTTCGATATTGGCGCATTTGCATATCACATACAATTATGTCTAAAATGACTTCCTTTTGTGGTAACTTCCGCAAAGAAGCTTTGTACTAACCGATATTCATCTTGGTGGGAGAGATCCTATGGAATGTTTCTTGAGGATAATTTGGATGTTATGGTGGAGAAAGCTGGGTTAGAATTCGTTACCCTTTTAGAAGACAAAAATTCAGATATCAAGAAGACACTTTCAAAAGTCAAGACACCATTTGCTCCCCAACATCAAAGTAAGAAGCTTGAATACTCTAAGGCATCTAAGAAAGAAGTAGTTCATACTTCTACTAATAAATATAATAGTCCCCAATTCCTCTTCTCTAATAGACGGGCCCTTCAAGAAACAAGCAAAACTAGCAAGGATAGATGTTAAAAGATGCAAAGGATTGAACCATCCGGGGCTGAAGTTGTTGACTTAAGATTCGTAGAAGTCCAAAGTATTGATACTTCTTCTAGATCATTGAAAATTTATAGTGACAAGGTTTTGTATTCTTTTTTCTTTTCAATAAAATGACTTTTTTAACCAGCCCTTTTCACTTGTAAGTTAACGCTGCCGGACATTGTCATGACCCAAATCGGGGACGCGACTGGCACCCACATTTACCCTCCTATGTGAGCGAACCAACCCATATAAACCTTAACATTTTAATACAATATCAACAAAAGAAATGCGGAACACTTAAACTCATTAATAAAACAATTCAAAACTATTATTAATATCCCCAAAATCTGGAAGTCATCATCACAAGAACATCTATCTCAATTCACTAAACTAGGAATGTCTAAGAACAAAAATAACTAAAAAAGCTAGTCCATGCCGGAAGTTCAAGGCATCAAGACTTGAAGAAGAAGACCCAGTCCAAGCTAGAAGCATTAGCTTACCCTGAAGATCCGGTGTGACGAAGACTGGCTTGATTTACTGCTGAGTTGAAGTTGACGGAACGTTTGCTGCATTACACAAATAACAAGAAGGAAACATAAAAGTAGGGGGTCAGTACAACCACAAGTACTGAGTAGATATAATCGGCTAACTCAAAATAGGGAACAATATATATCAATAATAATGTAAATCAACTACAATACTCAACATGTAGCAACAACAATTACTTTATCATTAACAATTTCCGTCAAGTTTACACATGAGGACTCAAGCCTCAATACCATACTCATTTGGGAGTTAAGTTCTTTAGATTGAGTATATTCATTATCTTTCAAGATTCATTATCTTTCTTCCTCTTGTGTTGGTACGTGACACTCCGCTCCTCTAATTCTATCCAGGTGCCGGAACGTGGCACTCCGATCCTCATACACTATCCTGGT
>CM064972.1:523760-636760 GCA_032847665.1 Solanum chilense
ATACAAGGATCATATTTATAGGAAAACCAAATAGTTAACCTAGGGTTTTAGTAATGGGTCGGGCCGGCTCACAAGCCTCCACAAAGCCCAACAATCTCCCACTTGGAGGCTTGAAGAATTTCAACTGCCATCCACTTAGAACACTTGTATGTCTAGTAATCTTTTTCAACTCTCTCCTGCTACAGCGGCCTTCTCATCAGTCAACTGAAAGGCCCGTTGAAGCTCCCCGAAGCTTCAACACATCAGTCACGGCTGAAACTGCCCTTGACTCGTCCTCGGTCCCTACCGGCTCCCACTTGAGACACGAACTGCCGGATCCTAGAACTCCCTGAGAACAAACACTCTCCATAATCAGCAAGATATTTTCTGGAGACGTATCAACAGCTGGAATACTGGTTCTCTTGACCCACTGTCTTCTAGGAGCCTTGGCTGAAGCACGGCCGGTGCTCCCACTGCCACAAACGCCTCTGACTGGTCTTCCTGAACCTTTCCTTGCTCGTTCATCCTGAATCTGACCTGTGGCTCTGGGTTTCTTTCTTGCAAAGACAACCTTCTTCTGCCCACGAGATTCTGTGAACCGGACTTTGTTTTTCTTCTGAACTGGGACGGTCACTCCCTCAGACGGTAATCCGACAATATACAACGATCCTCTTTTTGTTCCACGAGCCATGACAAGATTGCCCCTCACGACCTTCCACTGCCCATTTCCGAACTTCACATGATGTCCCTGTTCATCCAACTGCCTAACAGAAATCAAACTTTTCGTCAAGCTTGGAACAACTCTGACATCCTTCAAGGTCCAGAAACCGACTGGCGTCTTCAGCACCATGTCACCCATGCCCGTAACATCAAGAGCTCTATCGTCTGCAAGCCTTACCTTTCCAAAGTCTCCAATAACCAGATTCTGCAGTGCTTCACTGCTGTGGGTAGCGTGAAAAGAAGCACCAGAATCCATGACCCAGGAATCCACATTGCTCTCCGCGCAACAGATAAACAAATCCTCGTTGGCGCTGTCTTCTGCAATGTTGACTTGTTTGTCTTTCTGGCATTGATTCCTGAAATGCCCCACCTCCTTGCAGTTCCAACATGTTACACCTGAGCCATCCCGAGCCTTCGACTGACTCCTTCTTCGGTTCCTGCTCCCACTACCTCTGTTATTTCCTCTGTCTCTGACGACGTTTAGCATATCACCTGATGATTCTCCAGAACTCCTTCTTCTGACATCCTCGCCAAGAACGAGATCACGAATCTTCTCAAAGGTGAATCCATTAGGTCCCACTGAACTGGCAACTGCTGTAACCGTTCCGGACCAACTGTCAGGCAATGATGATAACAGTAGTAAAGCTTGAACTTCATCATCGAACTTAATGCCAACTGACAAAAGTCTGGCTAAGATCGAATTCAATGAGTTGATGTGCTCGGTAACTGAACTGCCTTCCTTCATCTTTGTGTTCACCAACTCTCTAATCAGAAAAATTTTGTTTGCTGCAGATGGCTTCTCGTACATGTTAGACAAGGCTTCCAAGATGCCTTTCGCTGTCTTCTCCTTAAGAATGTTGAACGCAACATTCTTGGTCAACGAGAGTCGGATAACTGACATAGCTTTCCGATCCAAAACTGCCCACTCTGCATCAGACAATTTTCCTTGCTTGTCACCCAACACTACGTCCAAATCTTTCTGAACCAGCAAATCTTCAATCTGCATCTTCCACCAACTGAAATCTGTACCATCGAACTTCTCAATTCGGAACTTCCCATCTTCTGTCATCTCAAAGGACTAAATGAGATACTCGGTACAACTAATTTCAGATCTTGGTAATTTCGTCAGAAATATTGCACCACAAAAAAAATCGCACACACCTTCGGCAATTCCCTTAACGGCGTCTTGCACGGCTGTAGCTTGCGAACGGCGGCGGCACACTCCTTCCTGCACACAGTTCTTCACACAAGAACCCTAGGTGACAATTTCTCACAATTTGTGTTACAGTGTTGTTGAAACCTCGCTCTGATACCAATTGTTGGGAATTAAACACACAACACACACAAATAATCTAGAGAAAAGAGAAACGGAACACAAACGGGACACACAAGAATTTAACGTGGTTCGGTTTCCCTACTCCACGACTGTAACAGGAGGATTTTATTTCACTTGTGCTCCTTAAGAATTACAAATACAAGGATCATATTTATAGGAAAACCAAATAGTTAACCTAGGGTTTTAGTAATGGGTCGGGCCGGCTCACAAGCCTCCACAAAGCCCAACAACCTTTGGATATATATATAGACAATCATTAAGTTTATAATTTTTATGAGCTTACCAATTTCATAATAACTTCAAAAATGTTACATTGGTTCATCCAAGAATACAAGCAAAAGTGTGGTATTATATATCAGTGTATATTACATTGTATATTTATGAGTATGCCCATTTACCTGTATATCTGTGTAATAAATGTGATGCAATGAATTTGGTGTATGATATACATTTTGTATACATGAGATACACATTATTGCAGTGATGTTATCCACTTCAACTTTATATGATTATATCTGTGTACCTCATGCATATATATGTGATACCATGAATTTTGTGTATGATATACATATTTATATACATGAGATACACATTATTGCAGTGATGTTATCCACATCAACTTTATATGATTATATCTGAATTTCTTCTTCTTTAATAACCACTCTGAATGACTTTCAATCTTCCTCAAATTTCGTATAATCTTCCTCAACGAATTCGAATTATACTAACTCATAAAACAATTATAAGCTTCGTCAATAATTTTGTGTTATCATGGCAAACTCAATTTTTTTGTTTTAACTGTTCAAGATTTAATATATGTATATATACGTAAGAATTTATTCACGTAATATAATTATTTTTTATAAAAAGGTGTATTTCAACTAACGTATTCCAATAATTCATCGTATGTGACTACGCCAAGCGTAAAATACCTCTAACTTGCTTCATAGTAGGACTAACGTAATATCCTGCTACTAGTCATTGATATTATTAATAATATTCGTCACATAGAAAATTAATTTTTTTTTTCTTTCAGATAAACTCAAACTGACACTAATTGAACTATATAAAATGTTGGACGTCCATGTCACAGAGTTTGATAAAAGGATTAAGGCACACCAATTAAAATTTAAAATTTATGAATTTTATTAGCAATTTCAAACAAATATAGAATAATATTCAAAGTCATAATTAATTATATTTAATAAATATTTGAATACATATACATGATATATATGGACGAAAATTATTAAGTTTTTTGTGAATTATAACTAACACACAGAACCTGCCTAGGTAGACAAATGAGAGACACAATTTATGTATCACCATCAAGAAATGAAAGGATTTTGGTAGTTGCTAGTTGCTACTAGCTCCCAATTAATTATGTTGTAGATTGATTTAGACTTTGGAATTTAATAGAACCTTGAGGTTGAATTTCGCTTCGAAAACTTAAAATTATAAAAGTGTAATCGCATTTTAATAATGAGTGGAAATATTTTTATCTGATTAATAAAAAAAAAATTCTCTACAAAAGAAATTATTTAAAATTAGATCGAAAAATAAGAGTTGGTAAATGAAATTGAGACAACATGTTGAGAAGAATTCTCTTCACACATGATGATAAATTTCGTTTGCGTACCACAAATTGAAATGGCTTACTGTCTTGAACCTCAGACAATATTTTATAATATATCGGAGTGATAAGTAATTTTATATTTTAATTAGAGATATTAAATTTAAATTTTATTTGACAAATTTATTGATATAAATTTAAATTTAATTGAATTGTGTAGTAAATATTACACAAGTGAACAAAAAATGATAAAAATAGATAGATATTCAATTTCTTAATAATTAATTGTAGATATATATGAGTAGATTTGGGTTGTCACTTGACATATGGTAACAGAAAACAAATGAAAAAATCTAAAATATTTTGTGAATGGCTAAAATCAAGATCGCTTTCAAGATGACAGAAGAGCAATTAATGTTGATACTACATAATTTCTCCACTCAAATATTAGTTTTACATAATAATATTAGGAACTAGTGAGTTTTTTAATAAATATAAATATAAAGGATCTTTCATTACACAAAATATTTTGTGTTAGAAAAATTAGCATAGTTTTAGTGAGATAGGGGATAATTATAGTGGTACTATTCAGACAGAAAATCAGCCTATATTATAAAAGAAGATGATATTGTGAATATTAATTATAAATAATAATAAGTAAGAGGAAATTTCTTTCAAAAATGCATCTCTTGTTGTTCATTATCACATCTTTATTTTGACTTCTCAAATCTTTGTTATTTACCATATTATGATATAATTTTAGAAAGTTTATATAATCGACATACTGGATTTTCATAAGAAATGAAAATAAGGTAGAGTGATTGCTTTAATAATTATGGTGACTTGTATTTCCATTTGATTTAATCACAACCAAAAACAAAAAAAGGGGGGAATAACCCAACAGCTCATGTATATATGCCTACATAAACTGGTGGTTAATTATTAAAAGCACATATATAAAAATACAAGAATCCAAAAAAATTGAAAAGCTGGTTTTGGTTATTAGAAATAATAATAATATTCCTGTGTGCGAGGTGTACTCAATTTGATTTTTACAGCAAGCTTATCACACTTAGTGTTTGTTGGCAGAACTTACAAAGACTTTGCTCAAATTATATTCTCAAGAAAATTAATCTACTCTCAGAATAAATTTATTTGCTACATAAAATTCTTGTATTTAATTTAGAATGAATATCAGTTATATATTTTTACAAATATTGGATGACATATGATACTTGAATCGTTTTGTTAATTATTAACATCTTGTTTGGATGGTTGTTTCTGTTCCATAATGTATTATATTATATTAGATTATATTGTACTATTATATTGTTCTAATGAATACAGTGCTATGATAGATTGTTTATTCTCCATCGTCACATAATGTCACATGCATATTCATAATTTGAATGATAAATCTACAAGAAAATATGATAACAAATAGAATTACGTACGTACTATGAAAAGATAAGATAAATGATAAAATAAAGTTATTAAATTCTTAATAAGTATAGACAAAAATAAAAGAAAATATATATTAAGGTAATAATGCGATCACACCAAATCAATTGTTACAAGAAATGATTCTTTTCGTTGTTACATAACAATGAATCTAGACGATATGAAATAATATAATTTAAATAATAATCAAAACAATTATTGTATTGATAAAGTTAACAATACAATACAATGGGTAACAACTATCCAAACAAACAAGGTGTAAACTAATAAGAGTCGTAAATTAATGAATACGAGTCTTTCACTTTTAACTAAAAATTTCAGGTTTGAACTTCAAATACGAAAAATGAAATTATATTAGAAAGCATGAGGCTCACAGTGAATATAGATATCTTGGAAAATAAAATAAAAAAAGAGAGAAGTTAGGTGTCCTTGCTTGTCATTAGTCCTTGATTAACAAATCAATATTCCTTAATCACCTCATTTATTTATAATCACCCCCATGTGCTTTGCCAACGTATTATCATCACCTCTATGGCCCTACTTATCAAATCATTAATCAAACATATATTCATCATTCAATTATTTTATTTGAATTAACCTTCCAATCAATCCCCATTCCTCATATATAAAACATTATTTTTAGTCATTATATTTATGTATAAGTAGGTAAAAATACTATTCCTATCAATTATTGATGGATAATCCCACCTGTTTAATTTGTTGCACTTGTTTCAATTTTTAATTTTAATTTTCAATTCAAGGAATAAAACCTATTTACACGGAAAGTAAATAGGACTTTGAACATGATTTTTCCCAAAAAAAAAAAAGGTTGTATTGAATCATTAAAGGTGACTATATAAATGTTGTCGAAAGATAATTTGTCCAAATATAATTCTACAACACTTTGTATTTAGGTAAAAAATAAAGTATATGCTCAAGAAAATAGTATGGCAGTTATGTAATTTAGATAGAACAAGGAGGGCAGATTTGTAACGGGGAGATTTATTTTGACGGCGTGATTTTTGTAGAAACCAGCGAAGCCACGTTAGCAAGTTGGATTTTAAGGTCCCACGCCACCTCTGATTGACCCATTTGCTAGCTGTTAATTTCTTTTACCCATTTTGCCATCAATATTCATTCATCAAAATCACCCACTCCAATCATTATTTCCTCAAATTAGTCAAAACCAACCAATTCATTACTTCAAATGACGATAATATCCTTGATGGCCTAGTTATTAATGATATAAAAAAATATTCATAGTAGCAACCAACTGTATAAGATAATATATAGATTTTTTCGTAACTTATGCATATATTATTTATGTAATTTTTAAATTGCAAATTAAATATCGTATTAATTTTATGTAACTAGCTATTGAATATGATATTACTTGTGCAACAGTTATACTTACATAATTGATCGCCTTCAAATTAGCACTACATACAAAATAATCATTAATGGTAAATTAATTAATTTTTATTTATCGCTAAATATGTATTTTTTGTGGCAATTAACGCTCTTTGTGTATGACGCTAAAATCTTTAGGAATATTGATTCTAATGGCACTTAACTAAGCACTCTTTATTAATATCAATATTCAATATCGTTAAAAAATATTTTTGTTATAATGTATCTATCAAATGGCCATTTACTATGTGTATCTCAATTCTTCATTAAGTTCATATTATCTTCCAAGAGAATAACTATGGCAATCAACATTTAAGCAAATAAAAACTAAGTACGTAAGATTGTTTATCTCCGTTAAGAGTTGAATTTTTATATCTAGATATTTTTATTGACCAATAAATTCTTGACTACAACTTTATATATTCCTTCAAATATTTTGAATTGATAACTATTAGATATATTAAGTGTTTCCAAATATGTATTTTTTATTTTTAATTAAAACAAAAAATTCTACGTATAATTTTATGTTTAAAATTAGAAAAATCGTCTCTCGAAGTTTATAACTTTAACTAAATTAAAACGGGTGAAGTATTTAAATTAATTATGTAAGGGTGAATTTGGTATCTAAATTAGTTATTTATTGATTTTTCTTTTTCGTTAAAAAAAACATGTGTGCTGTGCAAGTATCCAATGCTCAAATTCTACGATCATCTCTATTCACATAAAAAGCCAGAGGTGTGAAAGCACGGTGGGTTAGGTCATTTTTTTTATAGACACGCGGTTATATGAAGCAGCAGATTCAAAATTTTTATAACGAAATTTAATATTTAGTATTTTTATAAAAGTTAATTTTAATTCATAACGATATTATATAATTTTTCATCAAAAAAAATTGAATTAACCTACTATACTCGTGTAGAAGCGTTCAAAAAATATTTAACTGATATACCAATTGAAAAAACATAATTAGTTTATTGGTATTAGGTTAATGATTTTGTATAGTTTTTATTGGATTATTAGTTTGGTTTTCAATTTTATGATTTGGAAAATGGTTATATCGATAACACAATAAGATTATATTAAAATTATTCATTTACTCCTAAATATTATACTATGACTTATACAATTTACCAACCTTATTTTCTAAATTTTAGTATTAATGACGATTGTAGGTCACACAGACTAGCTTTTTTATCGTTACACTTTCTCTCTTCTCGATACAAATTAGTGAGTATTATTTTTTCACTTGTTGCACTTCTATTTTTATAGATATAAAATATATTTTTTTATCGATTAAATTGAAATCAAACCGTTGAAGATAAAAAAATAATATATTTCTCCGGTGAATAAATTGATAAATTAAACTAAACCGATCTATGCATATGGATATATGTGTAAATAATGAGAAAGGGAGGGAGTATTTGGAGTTGAAAATAAGTCTTTGTTGGTATAAGGCCTTGCCAGGTCCTTATATTTGGAAGCACAGTTGGCTACAAATATAAAAGTTTTTTTTTTAATTGTCCACTTATATATAACAACAGTTATCTGTTATTATTATTAGAGAGCAAATATATAATTGCAAACAAAGAAGAGAGATATTTCAGTTTGCTTTCTTCATATTCATGTAAGTGAAACACACAATACTCAATTCTTTCTTGCTTTCTTACTACAAAAAGGTTATGATCAATTTTTTGGCTAAAAAATTACTTTGATAAGTTGTTACAAATTCACTATTGAATAGAATTAGTCAATTAACAACAATTTTTGTTGTTTAGTTATAAAATTTGTCTTTCGTTAACTCTAATTACTTTTTAGCTTTTTGATGATATATACTTAATAGGATTAACAATGGATTTTATTGTTAATTAGCTATAGATTTGTTTCTCATAATATGTTGTTAATCCATTGTTAAATAAGATTAGCAACAAAATTTGAGAAAAGGAGAACGTGTAGGACAAACTCAAGGTCAATTCTTTCTTTTAGGTGTTCCATCTATTGTTAATTCCTATTTTTTCAGTAGTTTTTTTTATATAATATATTTATTAATCCATCGTTAAATATGATTAACAATAAAGTTTATAGTTTAGCTACAAAATATATTTGTCGCTAATTCTTATTTTCTCAGTAGCTTATTGTTAATCCATCGCTAAATAAGACAAGTGACATATTTTGTTTTGTTGTTTAGCTACATAATTTATTCATCCTACTTATTAATTTTTTATAGCAAGAATTTTCATCATGTTGTGTATTTATTTTTTCTTCCTACAAATGTAGATATTTTGTGAGTATTTAATACGAAAGAAATAAAGATGGGATACTGGAAAGCAAAGGTTCTTCCAAAGATCAAGCAGATCTTTGATAAAAATGGACCCAAGAAAACTGCTGCTGCTGAGGCATGCAAGACTTTTGATCAAGCTAAGGTAAAAAAAAATAAAAAAATATATAGTATATATATATATCAAATATTTTAATTTGTTTGAAGTCTAAACAATTTATAAGTTTTTTTAAAAAAATATTAAGGGATCGAATAAAGGGTAGATTAGTAAATAATTCATTTTATTTATGATACTTTAAGAAGAATGTAAGAGGTAATTAATATGTAATGGACAAAATTATCTCATAGAGTCACTTTTTTTTTTGTTAAAAAAGAAATAGAAAATAGAAAAAGAATTTATTTATACAATTTCTTAGATTTTATATATTGATGGATAAAAAACCTTTATATAATCATGTCCTTTGAATAACTTTATTTAATAGTATACTTATAAGTAATAGAGAAAAAATTATTATATTATCAATATTATATAATTTAAATTTTTAATATGAATTATTGTCTGCTAAATTTCAGGAGGAATATAGCAAGGAGTTTGAAGAGAAGAAGACTGAGCTTCAACCCAAAGTTGTTGAAATTTATGAAGCTGCTGCAGTTGAGATCAAGGTTTTTTTTCTTATACACTTATTATTTATTTGTACTATAATATTATGCAAATTTTAGCAGAATTATTAAATACTATTCTTTTTGGGTTTCAGATAAGTGTCTAATTCTTTTTAATGTGCTCAATTTTCAAAAAATTATCTAATAAATTAGGGTAACTAAATTACAACATTACTAAAAAAAAAGTCACGATTTTCTACTAGAAAATGTTACTTCCACAAAATCAAGTTGTACAGAATAAATTTTCCATTGATTTGAAACAGGAAATGTCTTTATTTCTGCATTTATTTATTTTTCAATATTGAACGTGAAGTGACATTTATTTAATTTTTGGAGGAATAAAGTATATAAATAGTATGATTGTATGGACATTCAAGCTGTAATAACCATTTCGCAGAAATATAAGATAAAAATTATCTACGATAATAAAAGTCAATTCATTTTTAAAAATTTAGTGCACTGAACTATACGTTTTTATTATGATGAAAAAAAAATATATATACAGAGCTTAGTGAAGGAACCAAAGGGTGCAGGGCTGAAGAAAAACTCAGATGGGGTTCAGAAATTCCTTGATGACCTTGTCAAGATTGGTAAGTATTTTACTTATTGTTTTTTATATGATTTTGTAAAATATATTTTTAAATTGATGACCTTGGCACATTTGTGTTTAGTTCAAATTTACTAAAATATTTTTTTATTTATTTATTTCAATGATATAATTTAGCCTACTTCTTCTTAAATTTTTGTAACTAGTAAGCGGAACTAACTAAACTTTGGTGTTTATCATGTATATGTACTTATAATAATTGAAGAATTTCCGGGATCGAAAGCTGTTAGCGAAGCAAGTTCAAACTTTGGGCCTTCCTATGTATCGGGCCCAATTCTTTTTGTGTTCGAAAAAGTTTCCACTTTTATAGTCACAGAAGATAAGAAGGAAGAGGAACCCGCAGCTGCTGATGTGGCAACTGATGACGTGCATGCACCAGCCACGTCAACCGAAGAGGTGGAGGTGAAGGTGAAGGAGAAGGAGATAGTTATTGAGTCTGGAGAACCAAAGAAGGAAGAAGCACCTGCTACGGTTGTTGCTGACGTGGCCAAAGTGGAACCACCTGCTGACGTGGCACCTTCAACTAAGGTGGAAGAAGCACCAAAGGTGATTTAATCACGTGCGAAGTTTGAAGACCATCGAATATATGTATACATATTTTCCGTCTAAAAATTGCATCTTTATCTTTTTTTTAATGTGTTTATTTACTGTGAGAAAGAAGACACAAACTTGATTTATTATTCTTTTGTTAGTGTTTCTCTCCTTGTTTATTTTCTTTGTAC
Source organism: Solanum chilense (assembly GCA_032847665.1). Classification (NCBI taxonomy): domain Eukaryota; kingdom Viridiplantae; phylum Streptophyta; class Magnoliopsida; order Solanales; family Solanaceae; genus Solanum; species Solanum chilense. The sequence continues at coordinate 534,504 of CM064972.1, forward strand.
AATATTATCTCATCAACAAAGTCTTTGTGTATTTTTATTGATTCTTTTTCTCATTTGATTCTTCAATACTTTAATAATTAAGATGTTTATATAAGTTGATTTGATTTGATTTTCTCTTTTTTTTTCTTCCTTAGTATGAATGGTTTAGTTTTGAGTATTTTTATACTTCTATTTCTGCAGATTAATTTAAAACGTGTCAAACTTTAAGTAGGAGTAATAATTGAAAGTCTCCTCCCTAGTCTTAACCTTTGGCTTTCGTCCCATTGAAACTGTCATATGATTTGTAGCAGTCTAGCAAAAATAGAGAGAACTTAGCTTATCCATGTATTGTTGGAGTAATTTCGCATTGAATTAATACTGAATAAATTTTGTAGTTAAACAACAAACTTTATTAATGAATTTACTTTTTTATTAACTATGAATAAATTAACAATTTTTGTGTTAAAACTGGAACCAGATTGTAGTTTAAGTAATTAATGACGTGGCCAATATTTCTACGATAGAAATAAAACTTTTTAGTATAATTTTTCTTTGATAAGATAAAGTTTAGAGAAAACAATCTCAACAACTAATTGCGTGTAGATAGTATGGTCGATGTGATAGTATCGAAAGCGAAACGTAAAATTGAATCAATCCAATTTGATATAATGTTTTTAATTCTTCTGTGTTTATCTCATAATTGAATAAATATAAGAGAGATGGTAAATATTTTTAAATAAAAGGTTAGTGACACGTAGCAACTGTTTGAGGGGGATATTTATTAATCTAATATGAGATATTGTATCATCGGCCTAAACTCTAACCATAATTTACATATTAATTTTAGGTCATATACATCAAGGATATGGTGGCTTATATTGAATAACAAAATAAAATACGAACACAGTTCTAATAATAATAAAATAAAAATAATATAATGTAAATTATTGAGAAAGGAAAGAAGGGATACATCAGAGTTAAATATTAACAGATAATACAACTCATCAATTCTGATAGCAACCAAATTCGATTGCTCACACGCAAGAAACTATAAGTAGGACCAATATGTATAATAATAATAATAATAATAATAATAATAATAATAATAATAATATTGATTGATGTGTCGAGAAGAAGTTAGACTAAAGCAACTAGCATTAATTTATGATTTCATAAGAGAGTAAGTTACTCATATATTAATTTTGGCAAATAGAAAATGAGTTAGTTTTACATAAAATTAATATCACGTTTAGTTAATAATTAAAAAATTTACATAATTTGTACATATATAAGCTATGAGAAAATCTATGTATAATTAATATTTACATAAAATAATATATAAATTTATTCATAGCTAATACTTAATATTTCATAACTCTAATCACTTGTTATTAATAAGAAACGATCCCTCTAGCTTCTATGAATAGTGATAAAGTCTGTGAGTATAGATTCATCCAGCAATTACCAACATACTAGTGACCAAATTAAAAAAAAAAAATTAATAAATAAACAACGTAATTTACCATGATTAAGTAACGAATTACGGTGAGATAAAAAAATTTGTGTAATGTATTATGCACTCCCTCTACTCAAGTCTATTTGTCCACATTAAATTTCACGTGTCCTCTAAAACAATAATGATTAGTATGAATAATTTACCAGAATATTCATATTAACATATAATTCCAAGTCTTGAGAAATAAATAATTAATATTAAGGATAAAAAAAACATAATTTTCTTTTTTTGGTCATTTTCCCACCAAAGTTTGAGATTGATGCATGACAAGTGGAAAGGTTGTTTAATTCCAGAGATAGCTAAACTGAACTTATTTAATTGGTCTTCAACACTCACTTATCCAAGTCTAATTTGAGCTGGAAGGAGGGTGAACCATTCCCTAACTTGGGGCTCGAACCTGAAACTTCCGATTAATGATGAAGTACTACTCTAAGACAACTCTTGTTGGTCCTGCCAAGCGCCTTTTGACTAACACAAGTTCAGACAGAATTTTCTCAGAACCCACTGCATCTAAACTCCGAATCCATGGGTGAACAATCAGAGGCCTGTTCTGCAGTAGCTACTATCTATGCCTTACATCCCGATAAAATCATTCTTACTAGTGGAAGTGTAAGGAGACTATATCGTCTAATATGTACAGTGTGAGGACAATACACGACTAAGGTTGTGGTAAGACACATTTACAAGTAATGTAAGTTGATTGAGGAGACAATATGTCTCTGGTCTATTCTAATATGTTCTCCTCAATCAGAGCTTCCAATAGATATATTTTGCTTTCAAGTATTGAGATATCTGTATATATACATATCATCGATAGTTTTTGGCATCAGACACGTCAAGATAACAAACTTTCCTCTCATCACATCATTAGGTTAAAAGCCTCAGTTTTAGTTAACATTATAGATTCTAACATATCCTCTACATCAACCATTTCCATCCTTCCTCAATCCCCTCAGGATGACCCCCAAAGGAAAGGGGCTAAACACAGGAAATCTAATCAAAGAAATGCAAAGACAACAAATATAGAAGACCAAAACAAACTTTACATGGATTGAAACTAACAGATCCATTCCTTAGGGTTGATACAAGCATCCAAGAGTTTCCATTCTTCAGACCCCTCTACTGGTTGCTGCATAGAATATACAATCATTTAGTTGGTATGAACTTAGTTTATTTACTAATTGTTTTCTTCTTAAGAAGGATATCAGCAGAATGGATTACCAATGCAGAAAAGAAACTTACATGGTCGTACTCCCAACGTGCACTTAATGGAAGAGAAACAAGAATACTCTCAATCCTACCTCCTGTTTTGAGACCAAATGTAGTTCCACGGTCATAAACCTTCAAGTACAAAGCAAAAAAGAACCAAGTCAAAACAGTTGTTTCTTATTTTATATTATTGTTGGCAAATAAGAACTTAGGGAACAAAGTAATTCACCAAGTTGAATTCCACATAGCGCCCCCTCCGTAACTGTTGCCATGCCTTGTGTTCATCGGTGAATGGGGTATCCTTCCTCTTCTCTATGATAGGTATATATGCTGGAATGACGGAATTGGCACACTCTGCACTCAACAACAAATACATTAGAAGAGGGTATTTTATCCATTCCAACAATTGAAAAGTTAACTGTGCGTTAACTGCCATCATCAGACTAAGCAAACAGTTTGATGTTTCTAATTATTCAGAAAAAGGAATGGAGTAAATCTAGTCTCCAGCTATTTAAGGTTCAAGTAAATTTTTCTACTTGGAAAAAGACCAGTCAACCAATGGAGAACTGAAACTGTGGACATTGTATTTCCCCATCTAGGATATGCATCTAAAGATGAGCATAATATAATCCCTGCTACAAACAAGCTTTCCAGAGCGATTCTAAATTTACAGGTGGCCTTTTCACACCATTTACCTGTAGAAAAGGAGAGAAGCATCTCCTGATCATAGTCGTTTAAATCGTCAAAAAAAATTCCTCCAAGACCTCGCCTCTCATCACGGTGCTGCAAAACAATGAGCTCAGTCAGAACATGATTGTGACATTACTTTAATTGGACAAAAAAGTAACATGCAACCATGGAAGAGTAACCCCATTAAAAGCTTCTGGTACTTTATCACCATTTAATAACCAGAATGCAGCATTACAATTCTTCACAAGGACTGTAGTCCTCGACAGAAATTCCAGATGTAGAATGTGAAAAAGGCAAGACTGCATACTGAGTGTTTCTACGATATTGCTTCCGGTCATGTTACAATAGATATAAAAAGAATGCATAATTACATCCAAGAAAAGGATCAAAAGCTCCCAGAAAACAGAAAAGTTCAAAGCAGTCATGGATCAAACTCAAACAAGTTAACCTAGCTAAAAGATGATGACAAAGTAGGGTCTGCCATTACCTCGACAGTTTCATTAAAGGATCAATTTGCTTAGAAATTTCTAGGGTTTGTAAATTTTCTGACACCCTCTGAATGCCTGATCTATCTTCAGGAAGATAGCAGCTTTCAGCAAAGGGGGGCAATTCACATGTGGGAATCGTATTAGGTGCTTAAGCAAGACTGCAATTAATATAGATATTTGATCCTTACAGCACGCCTCACGAGAAACCAAAGCTTGACGTACAATTTCCGGAATTAAATATAGAGAAATAAAAACTGATCAGAGGCAAACACAAAAACCAAAGAGCACTAAGGTACACCTTAATGAGGAGAGATGCTTGGAGGATTTCGTGTAACTTGACACTATTGCCCTTAGTGTCTGGTTCAATTTTTAATTTACTCTAAAGTAAATAGTTTTGAAAACTATTTTAGACGTTGTGTTGGATTTTCTTTTCTTTTTTGGAATAAGCAGTTGTTTTCTGTTTTGGTTCTTCAAGGAACTCTTTGGTTCTGTTTCGAAACAAAGTTTAGTTATCAAATGAAACATGATTGATTTCAACTTTAACGATTATTTCTATAATTTTTCCAATCCAAATGCCACAACTTAATACAGTTACATGTTAGACACAAAACCATGACTCTGATGCAGTTGGAATTGTAAAACTGTTTAAAATTCCCTAATGATGGTTCGATCACAGCATTTTCATGCCTAGTGGGTAAATCTCCACTCCAGATTCTTTAACAGTCTCTAGCACAATTACCCTATTATTCCAGCTTCTGACAGATTATGGGAATAGAATTTCATATGGAAAACAACTTCTATCTGCTAGTACATGAAACTCTAATACCTTTATATAGAAATAATCATCACACCACTTCTTGAAACGAGGGTAGAAACTAGCATCAAATTTGTCACAAGCACCTTTTTGCACCTGCAACGCAAACAGAGGGTTGAAATCAACTTTTGAAAATCCAAGAGAAAAGTCTGTGATAGAATATGAAGATCTTTCATTCTAGCCAAGCATAGTGATGATGTTGAATTGTGGTGCTCAAAGAGCAGTAACTACTTTGCAGGGTGTAAGCGTGTGGAAAGACCAGAACAGGCAGGGAAGACTCCGCAAAAGATACGGATCCTTAGTAAGAGATGGCAGAAGAAATAAGGTCAGGTCAGATTGTAGGGCTTGACATACCCCAATGAATGAAGCACTTCCAGACTTTAGATTTGTTGCCAACCAGGAAAGACCTGGGACATTTCTGTCACTTTCGAGTAAATAAAGCAGCTTGTAAAAAAAATCTCTCAATGCTTTTCCATGGTAAATTTTCTAAATTAGACATCAGAAATTTTGAACTAATGAAACAAAGATCTACAAAGGTGTAATCTTTTGGCATGCTTATACCGAATGGAAGTGCTTCACATCCTCCTCGAAAATGTAAGCAGGTGTCAGATCAGTGCCACCTCCAAACCACCATTGCCTAGGTGCTCCTGGAGTATCTGCATTAATATTAACCACAAGTAACATATAATTAACATAGTTCAACTTAAATCAAGATGCAGATATTACAGACATGGACTTACCAAAGGTATACATTGGCAATCCTAGCTAACAACTTAAATACTGCTAGTCTCATTTCTGTTGCAGACCCATATTATGCATTAATAAACATAACCAGTGAAAAGATTCATAAAATGCAAGAAGCACACAAGACAATTGGGGAAAGAACACTAAATTCCAACGAAATATCTTAGTGATTTGGTGTATTTTCTATCTTAAAAAGGTAACAAATTTTTTGAGCAGCTCTTTTAAGAATTAGCACTTCTACCATAATATTCCCACTTTAAGCTCTTCTCAATCGTCTACTAGTGGTCTCATGCCAAAGCTTCCCCCACCACATAGCTCTGTTTTCTGTCTCCATAGTGTGCTGCTTACTGATGCAATGCTCTGGACCATTACTGCCTACTACCCTAGTCTCTCTACAGGTCCAGCCACCCTCCGTGTATCTCTCTGCAGGCACAATAATTCTTCATATCTCCCTTTCATAATGCTGCATGCATCATGCCTGGAGGCCTCCTTCACATCATTGCTTATCTAGTATAAAACCGCTTGAAGCTGTTGTTGCTTGGGTAAAGCTATGAACATCTTAAGCAAATCTTACATCAACAAAAAACATGGAGAGATGTTGAGTATATAAGGAAGCAAGCATTAGATCACAGTAATTCATTCTGAAGCCATGCAGGCAATTGTGTACTAGACTGTAAAAATTAGTGTCAGAGCCACCCCTTGTGTATCCTTGTAGTTTGAGATAGTTACACAATTCAGCACTACTCATGTATAAATAGAAGTTCGGCAAACCCATGGCACATTTCTCATCCTTCTTCACTCTTTCCTTTTCATCCTTTCCCCGAATCCTAGACTTCTGCCACTCGTACCACCGCATTCATTTGGTACACCTCTTTTTTGCCCATCTCAAAATAAGCAATACCTATCTCTGCCCTCATCCACAATTCCAAATGTGCACCACCACTGTTCTATTCTCTTATCCCTCCCTAGATAGCAATGACTTAATCTATTCTCATTACTATCCCAACCAGAAATCTATCGTTCTACCCTCCTGTACACTCAACCCCGTGCCCACCTACCCCTTGAAGCCCCTGCATTCGTCAAGAGATCTATTTTCTTATCCATCCCTGGCTGCAATCAACTTTCTTCCCCATCCCAAACCATTAGTGTATCCTTCCCATTCCCTGCACCCAACCCCCATGCACCACCACCACCATCCACGTTGCTAGATTTACTTTCTGAATGAATCTTCTTCTTTTAGGTGCGCTACTTTTGTTACTTTTTCTGTCATTTGAGGTATTCTAATGACGGATGGAGATTAAGTTATATATAAAAAAAATTACTGATTGCACTACAAAGATTAAATTGTGCAAAAAGTGCTTTCATTTTAAGAGTAATGTTCTTGTGTTGTTGTTACCCAATAAATAGAAAAGTATTAGGATGGCATGTTACTCCATTTTAGAGAAATAACTACCCCAGAAAATGACAAGTTCATTATGGCCCAACAGAAAATAGGAAGCAAAGCAAAGCAAATATGATACACCTTGTAGCTGCATAAATTTTGATATCTACTCCAACAAGAATTACTCTGACTGTGAGGGAAAACTGCAAAATGTGCACATGTGATTTACATTCGTCAACACTACTATTTTCTGTGAGAAGCAGGATAAGTGGATTTTCTAATCTATGTCTATGACTGCAATACCTTTTTATTATTATTATTTTATTCCAAAATCTCAAAGAAAAGCACAATAGGTATCAAGAACACTATCTAGTCCTGCGCAATCTCTTCTTTTCTCATAAACTCATAGTTTCTACTCCATTTACATCGAAAGCAGATCAGCATCACAGAAGAATAACCAAAATTATGAAGGGGAATACCTTTAGGAGCATCAGTCTCGAAGTAGCGATAATTGAAATGTACAGTTGGTGCAAAGGGGTTTTTTGGATGTATAACCTGGTAAAGAAATAAAACCTTTATCAGTGATGATAATGTTTGGCTAGTGGTTCAGTGACATATTCAAGTAAAATGGATCAAGATTTTCCCAGAGAATGATACTATAAGAAGGTAGTTACTCTAGTAGTCTAGTCCATGCTGATTCTTAACTAAGCAAGTGGAATGAATTAACTACCCTCAACCTCAAACTAGCTGACGTCAGAGATATGAATCCCCTATATGTTCCACTCTAATCCGGCATTCATTATTACTGAAATTTTTAAGCTTTTGGGTGAACTACTAGCGAGATGAGTGATAAATCATAACAGTAACTCTTAAGGGAAAATTTACTTGCCTCTTGAATCGATAGACACTAATCCCCAAAAAAATGTTGATAAAGAAAAAGAAAAGGGAATTTTACATCGTTGGCCAACAGCAACCTTCTAAGTTCATAGGTGGAGTTCAAGTAAGCAAGTGGAAACAAAAAGGAAATAAAATCAAAACTACTAGTGCAATATACTTGTAGAATGCCATAATCTTCCGAAAGACATTCAAAAATCAACATGAATCCCTTTGGATAACTTTTGGTTCTTAGCTAAGCAAGTGAAATTGATAAATTAAGCCTCAATTCAACCTAATTAGGTTAGGCATTTTTAATCTGTTTATATATTTCATTCTATTCGGGAATCCATTACTATGGGATTCATCGTAAATCAACTGGTACTTCATATGGATAGAGTTTATATAAGTGAGTGGAGACTGAAGGAAAACAAAAATAAAACTACCAAATGCAACATACATGAAGAATATCAGGTCCTTCATAAAAGCATCACAAAACCAACATGGATCCCTTAAATCACCAAAATCTGAATGTGACTTATAACTGCTTGTTTGATGGTCGTTACTTGTTGTATATTGTTAGTTTAAATACAATTTTCTTTTGATTGTTGGATCGGCAAATCCATCTTTAGGTAACAACGAAAAATCTCATTTTGTGTGACGACCGATTTGGTGTATTTGCAACATTGTATTCATTAAAACAATCCAGTATATGATACAATACAATATGATACATTATGAAACAATATGTAACAACCATCCAAACAGAAGATAGCCTAAGTAAGAAATCTGGACCAAAGAAAGGTGGAAAGACTGGCTGAATTTTATGGCACCATAGATCACCACTATACAGGACCAAGGATGGAAATGCCACAACAAAGGCTTTTTCACAGTCAGCTCTACTTATACGAATTTGAATCGGATGGGGGTCTCAAATCAGTTTCTTAGCCTGGAAGCTTATATGAAAAGTGAAAATCCCCTACAAAGTTGCAGTCTTGATCTGGCTGGTAGTGAAAGAGGCTGCTCTAACTCAAGAGAATCTCATGAAGAGGGGCATACAGATGTGTCCAAGATGTTATTTTTGTGAGCAACAGGCAAAGAGAATTGACCATTTGTTTTTACAGTGTAAAGTGGTTAAGCAGGCGCCAGCTATGGAACCTGTTTACTAATTTCAGATGCATAAGGTGTACTATGTCTAAAAGGGCAGGTCAGGCTCTAGCAAGCTGGAACAATGAGGGTAGTGGTAGCACATACAAATACAGATGAAGAATTATCCCAGCCGTGATATAGTGGTAGCACATACAAAAGAAAGAATGAAATGTGAGAAATTTACCGAGCTAACGCCAGCAGCAAAAAAGGGGATAGGACCAGGCTTGGTATTTCCATTATCAACTGGCCTAGCAGCTCGATAAGCTTCAGGAGGCATAACACCATAAACAACAGAAACATTAACACCAGCCTTCTCAAAAACATTCCCATCTTGCAATACCCTACTAATCCCACCACCACCACCAGGCCTGGACCAAACATCTTCCTTGAATTTACCCCCTCCATCTACATCTTCCAAAGCAGCACAAACACTATCTTGAACCTCCCTAATCATCTTCTCAAAACGTGCTCTAACCGAATTCGACTCATCCCCCGATGACCCTTCATCAGATTCTCTTAGAAATGTATGTGGTCGTTCAGTTTCTGGGGTTTCCTTCTCAATCATCCTTGATGACACTTGAACTTTGATGGAGCAGTTGTTGTGTGTTGATTTTTTACTTGTTCTTCTGCATCCAATGGTAAGTGGAAGTGATGAAAGATTGGCTACTGATGAAAGAGAGGAATATCTGAGTGGGAAAGTGGAAGTGGAAGAGGATGAAGGAGAGGACAGAACTGCAGAAAACATTGTAGATGAAGAAAATTTGAGAGAAAAATGAGGAAGTAGTTGCTTAAATTAGATTTATAAAGGGTATGACCAATGGTGAGATAAGAAATAGATTATTGGGATAAGAAAATACCTTACAAAGGGATATACCCAACTTTGCTAGTATTATATTTGGATGGGAAAAAAAAAATTAAGTATATATTCAAACTTTAATCAAAATTCTTGTCTACTATTATATTGATCTTATAATTTGTCAAATAGTAAATTTTATAAGTAACATTTTCTCTTAAGCTTGCACTAAGTATATTGAGCTTGATTTTTATTTTGTCAAAAAAAATAGCTCTAAAATTTTTTTAAATTAGTTATATTAGCTGCTCTATAAATCAAGTGACAAATACATTCACAAAGAAGTGATTCCAATTCTCATTTATAAACTTATTATATAAATCACAATTATCATATGTTTTAAAAAAAATAATTTAGATATAAATGAGTGATAATTTATGCAAATATTTGGACATTATTTTCTTACTAAATACACTACACTTGCAAGTGTCATCTTGTATACCTTTGTATCAACATTATTATTTTTGCAATAAGAAATAACTCAATGGAGTTCTTTTGCCTTAGACCTAAAAGTTTGTGGGCTAAATTGTAACCAAAAGAAAATAATGGACCTTTTCATAAAAAAAAAAGTGATTTTCTCAGGAAAGTGTACAAAATTTGACGTGATTAATTCCAGATTCAAGCTCAATCCTCCACCGCGCACGGTCGTTCCCGGTGCCCGTCTCACCTCAATCACCAGTCCTCAACCACTGAATTTCAATATTCCGATCATTCCTAACTTTTACGATTTGTCACTTAAAACTCATGGAGACTCTGAGAGTACAATTATTGGCTGAAAAAAGTGAGATCTCAGTACCATCACAGTACGTACAACCACCGGAAACCAGACCACAAATAGAAAAAACTAACGTAAAATCAGCAGTACCAGTAATCGATCTCAGCTCACGAACGAACCTCCTGGATGAACTGAAGAAAGCTTGCAAAGAATGGGGAGTATTTCAAGTGATAAACCATAAGGTTCCGATTAGTTTGTTGGATGATATAATGCGTGTTGGTCGCACCTTTTTTGGAGGTTGCGAAATGGAAGAGAAGCTTAAGTATTCTTGCGATTTTGCTTCTCCTGCTTCTGAAGGATATGGCAGTCGCATGCTTGTAGCATCAAATGAAACGGTTTTGGATTGGAGAGATTATTTTGATCACCACACCTTGCCTTTATCTCGTCGCAATCCTTCTCATTGGCCCGACTCTCCTGCTGATTACAGGTTCTTCCCCTAACTAATACAAATACTCCCTCATTTTAATATTAACTGGCCTCAGTTGACCTGACATATAAATTCTCTTGCTTTGCTAATATGAACAAGTAAAATAACATCTATATTTGAGGTGCTGGCCCAGACACCATTGTTATAAAAAAGACACTTTTCTTTTAAGTTGAAGATTGCTTAACTTCATCAAATAGCTCATGATGGCTTTTACTCTCACAGGCTTTACGATTTAGCATTAGCATAGAATACTAAAATAATGCAAGTGCAAAGATTGTACAAATTTTGGAGGTTTCAAGTTTTCTTATTTGATTAATAGGGAGAAACTTGAGTCCTTTTACTAGTCTTTAGCGTCTCTGTTAAGAGTCTGTAATGGTCATTTTATGTTTTTACGACTGCTTTTCTGGAATGTTCACTTCTTTTTCTTTTTTTTTTGTAAACACAACATTATATAATAACTTCATTACCGCAAATTGAAAGGTAATTGATAATTTCTCGGAATTCCTGCAGTGCTAAAATGTCTCTAACTTTGTGTATAAGTGTTAATAAAATCTTTTACAAGAAACTAATTGAAGACACAGTGATTGGAAGTTCTCAGGACATGAGTATCAATTATTTCCTTTCTAAGCTTGTTTCATGCATAAAGCTCGCCTAAGTTATTAACAAAGTAAAACCTTTTAATTCCAACAATTTTCAACCCCTATGAGCACTGATCTGCATTTTCTTGACCCTAATGCTGCTGCACACTTTGTCCCGAATCACCATCATCAGGCTGCTTCAGTGTACTCATGTTCCTACATTTTCCCTCACCAAACTAAATACAAGTGAAGATTCTGCTGTTTTTCATTCATAGAAGAAGTTTGTGTACAGATTAGACTTTAGAGCAATATTAAGCTAAAATTTGCAATAAATGGCCCCTAAAAAGTACTTGCTTGGAGTTAGTTCTTGAGACAGAGTTACAGCCACATCAACTCAGACGTCTAAATTAAGAGAAGAAAATAAAATTGAAAAGGCCAAAGGACAAGAAATAAAAAGAGGCAAAACAGTCGAATCCTACCTTGTCATCCTTACATGGATCTTTCACTTGGCTTGATATACCCGTGCTGAAAGGATGTGACTTTGGTATGAGTAGGTTTTGTGGATTCTCCAAAATACACTAAAAATTAGTAAAAGAAAAACTACACATATCTAATGCGGATATTTACACACCTGTGTGAGATATGTACTAATAAACTTCTGTATTGAGTGTCTATCTGTTCAGGGGTTTCCTAATTCATCTTTTTCCTGATTATCACTTAAATTTGACTGACAATGTCAATTTGTTGCAGAAAAGTTGTGGCAGAATACAGCGACCACATGAATACTCTTGCACAGGAACTTCTTGGTTTAGTCTCTGAGAGTCTAGACTTGACATGTCAGTGCATAGAAAATGTTGTTGGGGAGTTTTACCAAAATATCACTATTAGTTACTATCCACCCTGCCCTCAACCGGAGCTTACTCTTGGACTGCAATCACATTCTGACTTTGGTGTTATTACACTTCTCATCCAAGATGACGTGGGGGGTCTTGAGGTTTTCAATAATGGAGAATGGGTTTCTGTTAATCCAATGTCAAATGCTATCTGTGTGATCTTAGCAGACCAAACTGAGGTACTATTTCTCGCTATGGTTACTGACTTATTCATGCTTCTTGAATGCCATGTTTTGCTTTAAAATTTCAAAATACTACTATCATACTGAAAAACTCGCTTTAGTTGTTGATCAAGGAAGAAAAAGTTGTACATATGAAGTTGAAATTATTTTCAATTATCGTGTATAAGTGAATCTGTTAATGTGTGTGCTAGTGTTGTATGTGACTTTGTGGTTCTGTTTCAATCACTTCCACCCTGCTGCACCCCAACCATGTGACAAGCTGGTTAAGGGGGTAACCCTAATCCAGTTGACTTTTAAATTGAGAAATTTATGGTCCTGGACCAGAATTCGGAGGAAAGGTATGGGTACCTGATGCTTAAGGGATCACTAATAAAGGAACATGTTTGTTAAACAAATGCTTTCCATTCTGTTGTATCTGTTAACCCTATTCCAGTTGACTTTCCTATTGAGAATTCATGGCCCTGGACCAAAATCCTAAGGAAAGGGGTGGGTATCTGTACCACTTTTTAAGCAACATTTTATAAATGTCTGTTAGTAACTGTGCTAATGTTTCTTAATCCCAAGTGGTCATGTTTGTTGAATTTGGCCTTGGAGAAAAGCTAGAAAATTTACAATTCCTCAGTTTGCTTTCTATTTTATTGCATCTGCTAGCATATTGTTGGCCCTATTTTTTCCTTTAGTGGGGTGGGGGTGGGGGTGGGGGGTTCATTTTGTTTGTTTCATGTGTAAGTTTTAGGACTTCTGAAGTTTCTAGAGAGGATTGAGAGGATAAGACCTGGTGAGTCTCAAATTGAAGAGGAGACGAATTGATCGGCCTTTTTTTCTTTCACACAAAATATCACCTTTAAACACTGATTGAAAGGGATGAGGGCTGAATTATAAGCAGCTAAACTCCTAATAATATATAAAATACCCCATGTTTCCACACCCAAGCCAGTCGTTCAAAACTCTTCTGCAAACTATTATTCCCAGGCCTCTCATTTCCTCTTCTCTTTTGTTGTTGTGATTTTCATCTTTCTTCTACCATGTGAATTTGATTGATGACATTATTAACTTTGATCGCTTCAACAAATTTCGTCAAGGCACTGAGGTTTTAGTTCTTTTGAACTGATAGAGGGTTTTTGCCTAGAAACAAAACGACAGTTTTTTCCTCCCACAAAGGACCATCCTTTGCTATAGAAAATTTATATCCGTGTTAGAAATGTTATTCCTTTCCAAGTTAAATGTGTTATTTTACACCTATCTTCCCTAGACTCTCTACACCCATCCTCCTCAAACTCTGCTTGTGGAACTATATTGGGTATGTTGTTGTTTAGTGAGGGTGTGTTCGATATTCTTTTAAGTATCTCAATATATATTGTATTTTCGTGTTAGTACCGTTTTGAATGAACACTATTTTCCTGCAGATCATAACTAATGGCGAGTACAAAAGTGCTCAACACCGGGCAGTGACGAATGCTGGAAGATCCCGACTCTCAGTTGCCACATTCCATGACCCTGCCAAAACCAGGCAAATTTCTCCAGCCTTCGATCTGCCTAGATATCGTCCGGTGATTTATGGCGACCATGTCTCCTCATGGTACACTAAAGGGCCAGAAGGGAAGAGGAACCTTGATGCACTTCTACTTTAATTGTTAACTCTCTTTCTGCAATTATTCATTCAAAATGTAGAAAAGAGTGATCTCTGTGTTATACTTTGACCAACATTTATGATTCATGCAGATTTTGATGAATAATATTGTGCAGTTGTTAGGTCAAAAGATGGATTGAATCAATAAATGAGTCGTTGGCCAATTTCGGCCGAAGGCTACTTGAGCTAAGATAGTTAGATCAAGATGGGCTAAACCCCTCAACTTAACACAACTTTTGTTCATTTTTCTATAAAGATATCAATAAATATTCACAAACAAGTTTTCTTCCCTATTACCCTACAATTTATGTAGTCCAAAATGGTTTTAAGAAAAGCTTTTTGAATATATTATTGTAATTGAACATCTCTATGCAGCCCCATGCGGCGTGAATTTTTTGAGCACTTTCCCTTGAATTGGGCCTTGCGTAGCGCGAATTCAAATTACTCAGGCCTCGATGCGATTATGGATAAAAAAAAATAATATATATTCAAATTTAGTATGTTTAGTATATCTCTATTTGTGTGTCATTTTTTATTTTTGAATTCAAATTATATAAATTTTATTTGACATTTTATAATATATTTTTCATCCAATTGATATGACTAAAAAATATGTAGATTATAGTTTTTTTTATATAGTTTTTAAATATATAAATTTTAAAATTTATAATATTAATTTTATTTGATCAAATTTAACTTCGAAGATAGTTAAATTAACTCTCATGAAGTAAAAAATATCATATTATTTAAAAGGTAAAAAGTAAATTTTATTAAATGTACTTTGGAGTAAGATACAAAATGTCACAAAATAAATCTTTGGTACTTTAATCTTTATATATGAGATAGTATAAAGATAAAGATTAAAAAAGACATTTAAAAGACGCCAAACAAATTGTGTAGGTGCAAGTAGTTCAGATTTCATTAGAAGTTTGGGTAGTAATAAATTGAGTTTGGATTATTTTGGGTCAATTTTGAATCTATCTTTTGTCATGGATTACGATGGATTGTGCTCAAACTCTTTTTTTTCTTTTTAAGCGGACTGGGCTTAAACTCAATTTATCTATCAAATAGATTTTTGGTTAAATAACACAATTTTTTTTTTGTGAGCTAGTGATATAACAAATACTATCATGATTTGCACCTAGAATGCATATATATGACACGTTCAAATACATGTATCTCAGGTACCTATTAGCCAAACATATATATATATATATATATATATATATATATATATATGCAAAACACATAAGCGGCCTCTTGAACTTGTCAAGATTTTTCGTATAGACACCTTAACAAAAGCTCCTTCCTATTGAACACTTAAACCACTCAAAAAGTGTACCTATCAAACACACCTGGCTGAACATTTAAACCACTTATGTGTCCCGCCATATTACATATAGGAATACATATATATATATATATATATATATATATATATATATATATATATATATATATATATATATATATATATATATAATATGTAATTGGAAAAACGTGATTTGAGGAGGAAATCATGCATGTAACAATTTTGAAGTATCTCGCGATACATTACTCCTATAAATTTCAAAACATTTTCAAAACATTCAAAATACTTTTAAGTTTTTTTAGAGAATCAAAAGTCTTTGCACTTCTCCTTCTCTAGGAACCTTCTCTAATAATTTCAAGCTTTTGACTCAAAAATTGTGAATATCGTTGTGCTGTTAAGAATTATGTAGTTGAGATTTAATGACATATTTATACATGTTCAGATGCCCCCTTATCTGAGTAATAACTCAAATACACAACTAATTCAAGTTATATTTGCTTTACTTATAATAAAAAGGAATGTTGATCTAATATAATGAAAAAGTAATTTTTTTTTTGAAATTGTAACTAATGAAAATTTTAACTGATATGTTCCTTTTTCTAAAAAATATTATCTCCTCTGATTTTCTCCTTTCTAAATAATTTTAATTCTTGAAAATCAAACAAATTAAAAGTACATAACAAACTAAAATATTGACATTTTAGATAAATATTAAAAGTGCGGCTAGAAAAACCTATTAAATATCAAAATATTGACATTTTGAAAATTTTACGATAAAAATGATTCATATTGTATCCAAGTCTAGAAACTCCTTTCTTCCTTCATCTTTCTCGTGTTCTCCGCCATGAAGCTTTTAGTAGTCATCACCATTGATATGCTTTTCTACTTCCTTAGATGATTTGTAATAATTGTATGATATATGTACTGTACATATCTACTTTTCGAGTGTTTTAATGATTTTCCATTTTTTTGTTAATGTTTTAGACTTTTTTTCCTCACACGACATGTATTAAATTTTACTAGGTCATTTCTTTTTTATCCTTCCTTACTTGAAAAAATTATGGGTACTTTGTATCGTATCTATAATATTTAAGCCCTTTACTCATCATACAAGATTTTCCTTCCTCGCTTTACATGTTTTTGATTGCCGAATCTTTGTTATCGTAGCTTAAAAAAATCTTTTACTTAACCATTAAGATTTTCCCTCCCTCATGCCTTACGTGAATTAATTTTGTTTTATCTTTACTCGAGTTGCAAATTGCTATATCTTTCAGTTTTTTACTTTTCAAAAAAAGATTTTTTTTTTCACGACCTACATGTATTAATTTTGTTGATTTTTTACTCGAATTACTAATACTTATATCTTGCTTTAATTAAATTTATTACCTATGTAAAACTCGGATAATAATAATTTATTCATAAGCACTTAAATTTATTATCGATTAAAATTAACTTTAAAACAAAATATATCCTTTTAAATGAAAACATAAAATAAAAGAGATTACGATATTAAAGTCCGAAAAGATCATTTGATCATAAATAAAAATTCAATTTCTTTTTTTACAAGGGCAATAATTAATTCTACAAAATAAATTATTTTCTTTATAGAAGAAAAACATTGAAGAAACTAGGTAAAATATACTATATAACTTTAGGTTTTTTTTTTTTCTTCATATGTATACTTTTACAAAATACATTTGGATGAATTAAAAAAGTCTATCTTATCACTAATATATATATAACTAAACTATATGTTCGACTTAAATATGTCATTTCGAAGAAACTACATAAAAATTTTGCCTTTTTTGCTTTCATGCATTTTTATTTTTTGTTGACAAAAAAAAGACATTTTGGTTGCTAGGTCTACAAGAGCAAAGAGTGTACTTTCCTCCTGACTTTGCAAAAACTCAAGAAATCGCCGCCCCTTTTTCCCCTTTCCAGAGAGTCCACTGAAGCTGAAGAATCTGAACAAAGTTCGAATCTTTGAAACGAATAAATTGAATTGATCTTTTAGCTCCACTATTTTGCAGGTTCTATTCTATCTAGCCCATTTTATTCTAAGTTTGTTCTGTTTTTTATGCGCATATTTTTAAAGTTTTGATTTTTTGGTTGATTACAGGATCTGTGTTGGCCTTATTTTTGTGTTATTGTTGTTTTTATTTATTTGGGGTTCTTCAATTGGGTAACATCATAGTATATTGTAATGGATGGTGATGGTAGTGGAGTTTCTGAGAAACCTTCTTATTGGATTGATGCTTATGAGGACATCTCATGTGATGATCTCATCCAAGATTTTGTTGGGTCCAACACTGTACCCGTTGCACCATTGAATCAATTGGGTCCGGATGAGAGTCTTGATCCTTGTTTCTTTGGTGGTATTGATGGGATTCTTGAGAAATTAAAGAATGGTGATGGTTCTGTACATTCTGTGGATGGAAACAACAGTAATGTACACACTGAAGCTTTAGCTGCACCTGGAATTTGCAAGGACAACGGGCCACAAGTTAAAAAGGATGTGGACCACAACACAGGTGATTTGGGGAAGAAGTCTTTACAAGAAGGAAATGGATTTTCCAGGCATAAGGAACGGGGTTGTAATGATAAAGAAGAGAAAAATGGAAAAAGGGCGCGGCTTGGTGATGATAGCTACCAGAGAAGAGGCTGTGATAGACCTTTGTCTAGAAAGAGACTTCGCGAGAATGATGAGATCAATAGAGTAGGGAGGGATCAAAGAAAAAGAAGAGAATATCATGGTGGTCGGGGTGGAAGAGATAGGAACTGGAGGGAAGGGAGTGGCTTTTGGGAATGGGACAAAGAAAGGAAAGAGATGATCTATCGTGTGGGTTCATGGGAAGCTGATAGAAATCGAGAGGGGAAGTTACCAACTGAGAGAAGCCGTGAACCTTCTGGAGCTATTGAGAAGAAAGATGACAAATTAAAGGAACAAGCTCCCAAAGAGGAAGCACGCAAGTATCAGTTGGATGTACTTGAGCATGCCAGAAAGAGCAATACAATAGCTTTTCTTGAAACAGGAGCAGGAAAAACGCTTATTGCCATCCTCCTCATGAAGAGTCTATGTAGTGACTTGCAAAAGAAGAACAAGAAAATGCTGGCAGTTTTTCTGGTTCCTAAGGTTCCACTTGTTTATCAGGTACTTCTTTAGCACATCTCCCTGTTTCCCCATTTTCACATCTGCGAAAACTGGAATTGAATTTGATTTTTTGTTTTGGAACACAGCAAGCAGAAGTTATTCGTGAGCAAACTGGCTATCAAGTTGGCCATTATTGTGGTGAAATGGGCCAAGATTTTTGGGATGCACGAAGGTGGCAGCGCGAGTTCGAAACTAAACAGGTTGCGTCAAGCTTCTCTCTTCTAATCTTGTGCTTATCATGACTTATCTATGTACAAGTTTGTGTTTGCTGAATTTAATTATATTCTTATTGACCTTGTCATACCTTTTCTACCACTTAATAGTATTAAGTAATAGCTGCTTGTGAAGTCATATTGGTGGAAGTAAGCTGATTAAATGTTCTTTTTGGGTGGTTGTTTGTGATATTTCTTTAATTCTGTTTTCCTTTTGAAAGTTTCTATAATCTGCTTCTTTGTATTTTTAATGTTAAAAAATTGAAGCTTTCCTCATTTACGATCATTACATTTTGTAAAAACAATAAAGGTTTAATCAGCATGTAATGATTCTTCTTTTTTAATGTCTGTATCGCACATTGGCTTATCGTCACAAACATCAAATATAGCCACGAGTCTTTATTTTTAATGAAGTAAAGGTTCCATTGCTGTCTATATAGCCATGGGTCTAATCAATAGGAAATAGATGCAAGAACCAGATGGGTAGAATATAACAGTGTTACGGTATGTTGTACATCATATTGCAAATTGCATTATATTGGACCTGGTATGATCATATCAGTTCATGTTCAGATATCTTACAAACCACATACTGGTACCTACTAAAGAAAACCGCATATTATGCTATTACAGACACTTTTGTGACAGGTGACAATATCTTCATCATCTTTGTGCTGGAAACCATATTTAAAATTTAGAAATAATCAGAGACCATCCTTGTTCATCTTAGAAGGAATCTAAAAACTCTTAACAAGGTTTCAGCTTCATCTACATAGTTCTATTTACGCCAAAAATAAAAAGTCAAAATGCAATTCATGTTGATTTTTTGTAATTAACTACTTCCATTCTCAACAGACCTCCCATTTCTTTCTTTCTACCCGGTCCACTTTATCCGTCTTACTTGTCTTACAATTCCTTCTACATTGTTCTTGATTAAAAAGATATCCTCCTACAATGTTCCAGCATCTCAAAAGATCGTGTGTATTCTTAGGCATGGCCCAGCTATGACCATGCATACATAAATAGAGCTGCCACAGTTGGTCAGTGATTCCAAAATGCAGAAATAGATGACTATTATTTTCTGTATCTGTATGACGTAGGAACCATCTACTGCTCATTTAAATTCCCCTTTTCTGCAGATTTTCTTGAGTCAGACATACATTATTAGCTACCAAGTACCCAACCAGGAGAAACAAACCATTGAAAGGAGCTTTTTCTTTCTAGATATGTTTCCAGTGCCATCTTGTGCTGTGCTACCCAGTAACAGAAAGAGAGTAATATTTGTGTCTAACATGCTTATGTTCTTCCCAACTTCAACACCGTAAGGAGTGTTGGTCCTTCCCTATATCCACCTACTATGCATTGACAAAACTGTCCCTTGCTTAGTGCGTCTGCAAAAGTATATAACTTGATGATCTTAGTGATACTGGAGAGACTGCGGTGTTGGAGATGATGGGTGTGTGCAGTATGAAGGAATATGTTTTCCATGGAAAATAAGTGGAGTTCTTACTTATTTTCTTGTGTTCGGTACGTGAGCACAAATATTATCCTAAAAACATTTTATATAATCTAGATAAGTATTATGAGAGGTGGGTGGGGGTACGGGGGTGGGAGAAGATGAGGTGCGTTGGATGGTGGTGGGGAGGAGACACAATCAATGTGGAATGCCACTTGTGAAACTTCTTTTCCCTATTTTCATTGGGGAAGTTATTTTCCTCATTTTCAAGGAACTAGTCTTCCTTTAACATGGAAAAATTGGTAAATCTCCATACTAAACACACCTGATATGTCTTCGAATTTGTGTTTTACGTGATAATGACTTAGCAAGATTTTGTTTCTTGATCTCCACGCATACTAAAAATTGGAACGAGGGAATACACATCCATTGCAATGACTTCCTTCTGTTTCTCCTTTAAGATCTACTTTGATATGTGTTAGTTAAGCCAAGGCTTGTTTGAAAGCAACCTCGCTACCTCCACGAGGTAAGGGTAAGGTCTTGCACATTCAACCTTCTCCCGATCCCACCTATGCGATTTCACTGCTTATGTTGTTGGTAATTCATATCCAAAGGTTGGTGGAATTCAAACTCATAATTCACTTGCTGAAGAAATAATGCACCAAAGTCCTTATAAAAAAAGAAACAATGTACCAAAGTAATCTGGATATTCTACTTCAGAGTCACTCTCTTTTTTTCTTTGAAAAAATGTGAAGTGTAATATGAACAATGTTGCTGAATCTAATTGGGGTGTCTTCTCTTTCTCCATCAGCAGAAGCCATTTTTGTGTTACTGGAAGGCTGATCTTCTATTTGAATTCTCGATCTATATTTCAACCTTCTGAAGGATCACAATTGCTTCAATTTTTTCCAGTTCTTGGTTTCAGCTAGAAATCTAGCTAGAATTTTCTTTTGATAAACAAATATCCACTTTTGATTGATAATATATCAAGATAGTGTTAATTTTATTAAAGAATATGGATGTTGGTGTAATCTCATTCTTCTATTGAGCCTACCCATCCATGCAAAGAGGTATTTTTTCTTTAGTCTCAAGTTGAACAAATAGCTAGAGTTGTTTGCTGCATGCGTCAGTGTGATCTCATTTTCAGGTTGCGCATTAACCTCTGTATATGAAACAAGATGGAGAAACTATCACATCACTGTGTTGTGGGAGTTGGTTGAAATTCCCATTCCTTCTCACTCTAGTACTTCTGTCTTTTGCAGGTCCTAGTTATGACTGCTCAGATTCTCTTGAACATATTGAGGCACAGTATAATAAAAATGGAAGCAATTAATCTCCTTATTATGGATGAATGCCACCATGCTGTGAAGAAGCATCCATATTCTTTAGTAATGTCTGAGTTCTATCATACAACACAAAAGGAGAAAAGGCCATCTGTTTTTGGCATGACTGCTTCACCTGTTAACTTGAAGGGTAGCCTTTTTTCCCCCTAATATGGTTTGAACTTGGTTTTATCGTAACTTATAATTTGCAGTTGAAGTTTCCTCTTCACTACTTTGTTACTAAATCTTAAACTCGGCTTGGTCATGCTTTTTCCTTTTCTATTTTTCTGTATGTTTGGGATGCATGAATTATGTCGACAGTGATGGCCTTGAGACAACGTTTCCTCTTCCTTTTTGTATTAAATATTAAAAATTTGGCTCTATTCATGTTATTTTTCTCTGTATTCTTACTGCCAGTTAGCTACTGCATTTTATAAACTTGTCATGTATCGATTGATGCAGGTGTTTCCAGCCAGGTTGACTGTGCAATAAAGATTCGTAATTTGGAGACTAAATTAGATTCTGTCGTCTTTACCATAAAAGACCGCAAGGAGCTGGAAAAACACGTGCCAATGCCGTCAGAAGTAGTAGTGGAGTATGATAAAGCTGCTAGTCTGTGGTCTTTTCATGAACAAATAAAAAAAATGGAATCAGAGGTTGAAGAAGCTGCTCTGTTAAGCTCCAGAAGAAGTAAATGGCAGTTTATGGGGGCTTGTGATGCTGGAGCTAGAGGAGAGCTGCGCCAAGTCTATGGTGTTTCTGAAAGAACTGAAAGTGATGGGGCTGCTAATCTAATTCAAAAGTTGAGGGCTATCAACTATGCTCTTGGTGAACTTGGACAGTGGTGTGCCTATAAGGTAGCAGATGTTACCACTTTTGTTGTGCCTTATTACCTTGTAAATGTGATGTTCTTGCATGCAGCATCTTCTGAAACTCCTTTTCTGTTGTAGGTAGCACATTCTTTTTTGACAGCTCTACAAAATGATGAAAGGGCAAGTTACCAGCTTGATGTCAAGTTCCAAGAATCCTACCTGGATAAGGTTGTCTCTCTCTTGCAATGTCAGTTATCAGAGGGAGCTGTAGCACAAAGTAACTTGAATGCAGAGACGCATAAAGGTGACAATCCAAATAGTGATAGGCCTGATGAGATGGAGGAGGGCGAGCTTCTTGAAAGTCATGGTAAGCGCCTATTACAGTCAGTTTAATTATGTGTCCATATTACAAAAATTGTTTACAACTCATACATTGAATTTTGTGAATGCGGAGAACATATATTTGAATTTTGTGAAAGTCATGGTGCCTATTACAGTCAGTTTAATTATGTGTCCATATTACATATATTTGATTCTTAATCAGATATTTATGTACTCCGTGCAATTAGTTGAGGTACACGCAACATGGCCTGGATACCATGATTATCAAAAGAACGTTACCAGTTTTTTGGAAAGTGAGATAGTGGCCAATATCCTTATGCGCTGAACTTTTATTTCTTGGATTTTGTCTGGAGTCTGCTTTTCATGTTTATATCTTTTACCAAGCATGTAATTGTGATCTTTGACATAATTGGAGATGGCTATTGCAGTTGTATCTGTTGGAGAGCATGTAGATGTGATTCTAGGAGCTGCGGTGGCTGATGGGAAAGTGACACCTAAAGTTCAATCATTAATTAAGATTCTTCTCAAGTATCAGCATACTGAAGATTTTCGTGCTATAATATTTGTTGAACGCGTTGTGACTGCATTGGTTCTTCCAAAGGTGCATTGTTGCTACTTTCATTTTCTTAACAGGATAGTCAATTGTCGTAGCACTATGCGCTATAATAAGTTTTGTTAAGCATGCAGGTTTTTGAGGAGCTCCCTTCCCTAAGTTTTATCAATTCATCAAGTTTAATCGGGCATAACAATAGTCAAGAAATGCGAACAGGTCAAATGCAGGACACAATAGCCAAATTTCGAGATGGTCGTGTATGTCTCATTACCAAGCTATGGTCTCAATTTCTTTGTTATTAGTTTTACATCAGTAACCTATCAATGCCATTTAAAGTGCTTGCTCTGTTTTTTATTGGTTGTAGATTGTTGTAATTATATGATATTTTAGATTAGTAGCCTTGACTTATTTATGCATTTTATGTTGGAGTCAACTTTTATGTGTTACATGGCTAATTAAAAGCTTTACTGCCTGCCTTGCTACTCTTGAGTTCGTTGCTGAAAATGCTGTTGAATTTTAAATGTAGAGTTTTGTTTTGTTTAATGTTTTTTCTTCTTGTTGTAAGATCCTATTTGGATTGACATATTTTAGGTGCTTTAAATCATAATAAGTTTTAAATAGTGTTTGGGTAAGATGAACAATGCTTTTAAGCACTTGTTTCTTTAAAACCCAAAATAATACTAATATCCAAAAGCCATAAAGTTATTAGCGCATCCAAATAGTCTCTGTTGATTAAATACTTCTAAAACAAGATATAATTTGAATTATCTGCCGCAACTTATTCTGTTGGAATTTTGCAGAGTACTAATACCTATTAAGAAGTAATTTAAGTTGTCTTTTGATGGCCTGATATTATTCAAATTATGCTCTCATTATTGCATCTTACTGTTGAGAATTCCTAATTTCATGTGGTCAGCTCTATGCATAACTGAAACTCTGGAAATTTTTTGCTTTAGAACTTTGGCTGTGTGCCAAAAGCAGTTCGTGTATAGTTGATAATTCTATTTTCTACTGTTCGTGTATAGTTGATAATTCTATTTTCTACTAACTCCTTTCATGCTTTTGTCAGATTAATTTGTTCTATTTTCTCCTTATTGTTTTCATGTTTTTGTTAGATTAATTTGCTAGTCGCTACTAGTGTAGCTGAGGAAGGACTTGACATCCGGCAATGCAATGTTGTCATTCGGTTTGATCTGGCCAAAACTATTTTGGCGTATATACAGTCTAGGGGCCGTGCCCGTAAGCCCGGATCAGATTATATTTTGATGGTTGAGAGGTATCTGCATCTTTATGTATTCCAGCATGTATTGTCCTCTTCCTTGTGCGCTATATGGATTCTAAACCGTTATAATAAATCGTTGTGTAGAGATAATTCATCACATGAAGCATTTCTGAGGAATGCCAGAAACAGTGAAGAAACGCTGCGGAAAGAAGCAATTGAGCGGACTGATATTAGTCATCTCAAAGATGCCTCCAAGTTGATCTCTGCGGAGGCACCAACGGATTCAGTTTATCAGGTGGAGTCCACTGGAGCTGTTGTGAGCTTAAATTCTGCTGTTGGGCTGATCCACTTTTATTGCTCCCAATTACCAAGTGACAGGTGGAATTACATACATACACCAGTCAGAAACTTATTTTAGTGACCGGTTTTACAGGTTTTCTGTCTCATTCCAGGTACTCGATTCTCCGTCCGGAGTTTATAATGGAGAGTCATGAGAAGTCAGGTTGCCCTACTGAATATTCATGCAGGCTTCAACTGCCCTGCAATGCACCTTTTGAGACACTTGATGGCCCTGTATGCAGCTCAATGCGCCTCGCCCAGCAGGTTTGTGTTTCCCTTTTGTTCTCAATTACCAATTTTGGTATAGCAAGTATTAAAAGTAGTTTTGATGCAGGCTGCTTGCTTGGATGCTTGCAAGAAGCTCCACCAGATGGGGGCATTTACGGACATGCTCTTGCCTGACAAGGGAAGTGGGGTGGAGTCGGAGAAAGTTGAACAGGATGAAGAAGGAGATCCAATTCCTGGAACTTCCAGGCACAGGGAATTTTATCCTGAAGGTGTAGCTGATATTCTGAGGGTTAGTGCTTGAATTCTTCTGTGATGTATTATTCTTGCATTTATTAATTTCTTAGGAAGGTATTCGTTATTAGTTATTTTGCTTTATGCTTTTCTTGTTTGACGAATAAAATTATCAAATGAGAGAACTCAATTGGCATAGGGGAAAGGAAACCCCAAATAGTTGTCTCAGGCTCAAGTATATTTCAGAACTTGAGGCTTTTGGTTGGAAAGCCACTTTTTGTAGGTCTTCAGTTTTCAAAGAAGTGGACTTTTTCGAGTCTGAGCTTGGCAAGTTTTATCTACTTTCTTTTTTTCGGAAATCTTTGCGTACAAAGTTTGCAAAAGTTGAAAAGCTTTGTGCAAAAACTTGTATCACCTTTTCAACCAAATGTCAAACTTGTTTGGTCAATTTTCAGAGAATCTATATGTAATTGGTTGCGTGGATATGAGTTCTTTAGAAGGAAGTCATACGTAGAATAAGACAACAATCGACATTTATAAGGATGGTTAATTAATCAAGTTTGGATGCCTATATGATTACAAAGGTATGAATAGAATAAAGCTCAAGTTTTAGCACTCATAAAATGAGAACGTGGGTGAAACTTTTTCAATTGTTGGTAAACTATCATATAGAAACTTTGTAATAACCGATGGAGTCCCATGTCGGTAGGATAAGGGATCCTTGGTCTTTTTATATGGTTTTGGGCAATCCTCCACTGTAAAGGATGTATTGCGTCCTACTCTGTCACAAAAAAAAAAACAGGAGAGCTATGTTAAACAAATTAGAGTGAATGATAAAGGCGTAGATTCTATTCTCTTGTTTTAAGAAAGCAAATGCTTTTGTGGGATGTGTTGAGATAGTAAACATTAAATATAGCTGTAGCCTGTAGAAGCTTCATTGGAATATGCAGGTTTATTGAAAGCTTCAGACACCAATCTAACTGATCCTTAAGTTTATTGTTTTCTGTTTTGAAAAATCTGGGCATGGCAATGTATGAGTGGAAGGAGTGGTAAGAGTGTTCTTTCATTAGACCTGTAGCATCAATTGATGAGCTTGTAGAAAAAAACAATTATTAATAGTCATATCTAATCTTTCTTATTTTTTTTCTATAAGATCTGATCTACATATTGCATCCATGTGTGTGGCTTACTAGTCAAACATTGGGTACCCAACTGAATAGTTGAGGTGGCTCACACACCGACCATGATAAAACTGTTACAGAAAGAAAAATCTTATCTTTTTAAGGATCCTGCTAACACGGGATGCTTTGTGCACCGGGCTATCCTACTATTTTTCTTGTTTTGATAACCAAAGATGTAATCTATATATGTTATGACAAAGGAATAGTTTTTATACATTTTTCTCACTTGGGGAACAAACTTTCGTTTAATATTGTCTTTCAATATTCTTAACACACTTATGGACAACTCATTTTTTTTTCCCTGAAGGGTGATTGGATTTTGTCGGGAAAGGATCCTCTTGTCAGCTCAAAGTTCATTCATCTTTATATGTATGCTATCAAATGTGTAAATATTGGCCCCTCGAAGGACCCATTCTTAACTGATGTGTCAGAGTTTGCAATACTATTTGGCAACGAGCTGGATGCAGAGGTTTTTTCTTTTTTGCCTTTCATATCTTAAACACGAACATATGTTTACCAGATATGAATTCTGTTACTGTTTCCTCACTTAATAATCATTTTGACCTAATATCATTTATCGGGTACAGGTATTATCGATGTCAATGGATTTATTTATTGCTCGAACTGTAGTAACAAAGGCGACTCTTGTCTTCAGAGGGCCAATAGATGTTACAGAGTTTCAGGTTGGGTTTGCTTTTATTATCTTAAGTTATAATGAACTATTGTTAAGCTTAGCATTTAAGTACCTTGAACAAAATTCTAATTTCTGCTGATTGGCAGTTGGCGTCCCTCAAGAGCTTTCATGTAAGAATGATGAGCATTGTTTTGGATGTTGATGTTGAGCCGTCCACCACTCCATGGGACCCTGCAAAGGCATATCTATTTGCCCCTGTTAGTGGTGATGAATCTGGAGATCCTATAAAAGATATCAACTGGGATCATATTAAAAAAATTACCGAAACTGGTGTATGGAGCAATCCTCTTCAGAGAGCTCGCCCAGATGTATATCTTGGTACAAATGAGCGTTCTCTTGGTGGAGACCGAAGAGAATATGGCTTTGCGAAATTGCGACATGGCATGGCCATCGGACTGAAGTCTCATCCTACATATGGTGTTAGAGGTGCTATAGCACACTATGATCTGGTCCAAGCATCTGGTTTGGTCCCTAACCGAAGTAGCCTTGATGATGTTGAAGTTGATTTGAATAAAGACAAGATAATGATGGCTGATTGTTCTCTTAGAGCCGAAGATATTGTAGGAAGAATTGTCACTGCAGCTCACTCTGGAAAGAGATTTTATGTTGATTGCATTCGTAGTGATATGACTGCAGAGAACTCATTTCCAAGGAAAGAAGGTTACCTAGGTCCTCTTGAGTACAGCAGTTATGCTGCATATTATAAGCAAAAGTATGTTTCCAACTATTATCTTAGTGTTTCCTCATTCTCAGTATGTTTCCACTAATATCTTAATGTCTCCTCTTTTTCCGTGTCCTTGAAGTTTGAACCACATTTCTTGATTTCTGCAGCTAACAAATGCTTAATTGTTTGCAAGGATTGGGTGGTTCCAGTGCACCTTGGTTGTACTTGAATAACAAAATTAAATTGTTTTCAAGTACAACCTTGGTGCAATTGGCTGTCCAGTCCAATTTGTATGCAGGTATGGAGTTGATTTGGTCTATAAAAAGCAACCTCTAATAAGAGGGCGTGGTGTTTCATATTGCAAAAACCTTCTGTCACCACGATTTGAACATTCAGAAGGTCTGGTTATACTTGGCATTCCCTTTTTTAAAGGACTGAGCTCGTCTCTTCTCATGCCTTAAAAGTCTTAAATTTGGAACTTTTTGTAGAACATGAGGGTGAACTCGAAGAGGCAACTGACAAAACGTATTATGTTTTCCTCCCTCCTGAGCTCTGTGTTTTGCATCCACTTCCTGGATCCCTTGTTCGGGGTGCTCAAAGATTGCCCTCGATCATGAGGAGGATTGAGAGCATGCTGCTTGCTGTTCAGCTTAAGGAAATGATTGGTTACCCTGTACCAGCACTGAAGGTAAAATAAACCTCATGATTTTCTGGAGTTTGTCTTGCAATTTCACTTGGTTGCCTAAGCCATTTTTTTTCTTACAGATCTTGGAAGCATTGACCGCTGCTTCTTGTCAGGAGACTTTCTGCTATGAAAGAGCAGAACTTCTTGGAGATGCA
This sequence comes from Solanum chilense, assembly GCA_032847665.1. Lineage (NCBI taxonomy): Eukaryota > Viridiplantae > Streptophyta > Magnoliopsida > Solanales > Solanaceae > Solanum > Solanum chilense. Next base: position 563,241 of record CM064972.1, read on the forward strand.
TATCTGAAATGGGTTGTTAGTCGGTATCTTTTTCTTAAGTATCCCCAGAAACATGAAGGCCAACTCACCAGGATGAGACAGCAAATGGTAAGCAACATGGTACTGTATCAAAATGCCTTGAGTAAGGGAATCCAGTCGTATATCCAAGCAGATCGATTTTCTCCATCAAGATGGGCCGCTCCGGGGGTGTTGCCTGTCTATGACGAGGACCTCAATGAGGATGAAACATCGATATTTGATCATGAAACAGCAGAAAATGGTACTGTAGCAGCAAAGGCTCTAGCTGGTGATGAGTTTGAAGATGAGGAAACTGAAGAAGGTGAGCTTGATAATGATTCAGGGTCATATCGTGTACTCTCTAGTAAGACTATGGCTGATGTTGTGGAAGCACTGATAGGAGTATATTACGTTGAGGGTGGAAAGTATGCTGCAAACCACTTCATGAAATGGATTGGAGTTGAGGTTGATTTCGATTTCAATTTCAAAGAGACAGAATACTCTATTAGGTCTTGTAGCATTCCTGAGAATGTACTCAAGAGTGTTGACTTTGATGCATTACAAGGTGCTTTGAACATCAGCTTCAATGATAAAGGCCTACTGCTAGAAGCAATTACCCATGCTTCGCGCCCATCTTCTGGGGTCTCCTGTTATCAAAGACTGGAGTTTGTGGGTGATGCAGTATTAGATCATCTCATCACGAGGCACTTGTTCTTTACATACACAGATCTTCCCCCAGGCCGATTGACTGACTTGCGAGCTGCGGCTGTCAACAATGAAAATTTTGCACGTGTTGCTGTTAAGCACAGTCTTCATTCACACCTTCGTCATGGATCCAGTGCTCTAGAAAAACAGGTTCTTTAATTATGCTTCCACTTTGCATACTCCTTTTTCTAGTCAGTATTGGGCTTTCTATGGTTGGCAAGTATAATTTTACCAATGACTTTTCTTTATTACGTCTTTTCCAGATTCGTGACTTTGTGAATGAGGTTAAAAATGAACTATCAAAACCAGGTTTCAACTCCTTTGGTTTGGGAGATTGCAAAGCTCCTAAAGTTCTTGGTGATATTGTTGAATCAATTGCTGGGGCTATTTTTCTAGACAGTGGGTGTAATACTAAATCTGTATGGGAGGTTAGTTTCAAGGGCCTTGTAATATAATTTACGTCGGTGCTGTATTTAGCGATTGAGCTATTGGCACATGAATTTGAGTTGGTATGTCGACTTACTTGATTTGTGAATTTTCCCAGGTTTTTCAACCGCTGTTGCATCCAATGGTTACACCAGAAACACTGCCGATGCATCCAGTTCGAGAATTGCAAGAGCGTTGTCAACAACAAGCTCAAGGCTTAGAGTACAAAGCAACTCGAAGTGGGAATATGGCTACAGTTGAAGTATATGTGGATGGTGTTCAGGTTGGAATGGCCCAGAATCCTCAGAAGAAAATGGCACAGAAGTTGGCTGCCAGGAATGCCCTTGTTGTGTTGAAAGAGAGGGAGGAAGCTGAAGCTAAGAAGGCTGATGATGCAAAGAAAAAGAAGAATGGCAACCCGAGTTTTACTAGGCAGACACTAAATGATATATGCTTGCGCAAAAATTGGCCTATGCCACTGTATCGGTAAGAAAGAGTTTTTAGCACTCTCATCTTACATGCTATGCAATTGTTATTATATTGCTGGTGAATTAATAATTTGGTCATTTTCTCAGATGTGTGCACGAGGGTGGTCCAGCACATGCAAAGAGGTTTACATATGGAGTACGCGTAAATATTTCAGACAAAGGATTTACAGATGAATGTATTGGGGAACCTATGCCGAGTGTAAAGAAAGCCAAGGATTCCGCAGCAGCTCTTCTATTGGAACTCTTAAATAGACGGTACTCGTAAAATCTTCTGCAACTCCAGTCTTGTGGCGTGACATCCCTACATTTTTGTTCTCAGTTTCTATCAGACGCTGCTGAACTATGCTACTTCTCTCTTTTAGCTATATATATATGGTATTCAGTTCTTTATACTGCAGACATTTCTCATCTCCAATTATAGTGAATTGGTATAACTTATATGTATTCCAATTACAGTTTGTCTATATATATATATTGGAGTTTCCAAGTTGTATAAGAAAAAACACCTTTTTGATTGCACATTTCTATTGAATTCTATGAGTTTTGATGTATCTGAGTATCTGCAAACTTTCTCCCCTCATTTCTACATTGTTCATTTTTAAAAGTGATTTGCTCCATTAATATTTATATTGGTTAGGCAAGCATATCAGTATAGAAGGTCCATATGAAAGAATTTTTTTTTTTTTTTATATTAAGGATAAGGACTAATCAAGAAACTCATCTTATTTATTAAGGGTAAGAATATCTCTCACTTTGTAGGATTAGTAATTTTCTTAAAGGGTGTGGTGTGCCCAAGCTAAAGCTAAAGCTAAAACATGAGGTAATTTGTTATTAAAATACAAAGTGCATGCAATAGTATGAGGATATTGTTCAAGTTTATTGAAACAAAAAATAAAAGCAGCAGGTCATTACTGTACAGCATGTATTTTGATGTGAACCTATATAGCTTAAGAGAACCCTCTGGCTGCAGGGACATGTATTGAATCAGGAGACATAGATATCATCTGAAGAAGGCTTGAATTTGAAAAAGTTTCTTCAAGATTATTAGTTGATGGACATCTCCTACTTCTACCATCAATTCCATCTTTTGTTATGTGAACAAGTTCTCTTGAAACATCTCCCATGTGAAATTTCCCATTTTGGCAACCAAATATTATGCATCTTGTTGCAAGGTCTGCAACTATCTCTATCTGTTCCCTCCTCAAAATAGGCTGCTCGTGATAGTAAAGACGTGGATCAACGATCTCTTCTACTTTCCCACTTGTTATCTTCTGTAAAGCTGTCTTTGACGGAACATGATCTGAGCTGCTACCAGTAATAACCTCCAAAAGAACCAACCCCAAGTTGTAAACATCGCTATGCTTTTTGTCGTTTGTGGGGAGCTCTAGCCCAAAAAGTTTAACGGTCATGTCCTCATCTAGGAAGATGCAACTGGCGTTGAGTTCATGATGAATGATGGGGGGACATATCTCAGACTGCAGGAATGCAAGAACATTTGCTGTTTCAGCAACAATGTTTGTTCTGTGGTGCCAATCAAGGCCTCGTTTCGTCTCATCTTTAGTTTGAAAAAGATGTTCTCCAAGCGTTCCATTAACAGGATACTCATACACCACTAGCGGGGTGTATCCAGAATCGACAGACCATCCAAGAATGTGTGGAATATTCTTGTGTGAAACAGCATGTAATGCCTCCACTCGTGACAAGACCTCAACGAGTTCTCTTTCACTATCACATTGGAGTCTGTGTACAGCAATTCTTGATCCATCCATTAGAGCTCCAGAATATAATGTAGCTTTGCCACCACCATGATCAATCAGTATTTGCGCATCTTGAAAACCTTTTGTGGCCTGTTCTAGCTCATGGTAAGTAAACATTCGAATTGTACAAGGTTTCTGGAACGAGACGTTACCCTGACTCCGTCTCATACTAGGATGATCAAATATGTCCGTCTTCATAGGCCGTCTTAAAACACAGAAAAGTGCTGTCAAGGAGGTAATGGTGAGTGCTGAAGTGACAACTCCTGTGGGATATATGTACACACAATTTCTATGAGTTAACAATTACGGCATAATACATGAGTAGACACTCAAAACTTAGCCTCAACTGACAAGTACACACTCCAACTTCATCTAAACGCCTCTCCACTGTATCATTTGCACACCGAGTTGGAGTGTTTCGTTGTCAGTCGGGACTAAGTTGAGGTGTCTAGATGTGCGCTGGAGTTAAAAACGTGCCGTATTCAATTGAAATTACAGTCACCAGTACAAAGTACAGACCAGCTAGAATTTTTGTTTTCCTTCTGCCATGACTAGTTGAGTAACATGCTTTGCCATATGCTTCCTTTCCTTCTTTGATGCAAGCTGTCAAATAACTCACATTCTGTTACTAGTTAATCATGGAAAATAAAGTCTATGTTTCTTCAACTTTTTTACACCATAAAGTTAAAGATGACCTACAATAACGCGTAACTGTTTATAGTAATCGTGAACTCACATTTGAGGCAGCCTACTCCAACAGCAAAACCATCACCTACATATCCATCTTGGCATTCACATCTAATCCCGGAAGCAACAGTTGTGGCATTGATGATATCTGCATTGGCAGCACAAGTAGCTGTGGTTGAATTCCCTGGAACAGCCCACTCCAACTTAACACCGCGTTTTCCTATTTGATTGCCAGATATGTCAACCCAAGATGAGAATCCCCTGCATCCAAACTGTGAAAAAACAGAGAAACCATCTCTCTGATCTGCACTCCAAGCACTCCTATCAGATAACGGATAGCAACACGGAGGATAGCTGTTTCTACCAGGGGATCCATCACAATGAGGCATTATGCTTTTCTCGCAATCTGGTTTACACAAGGATGAATCCTCACAGTCATACAATCCTAAGATATTTTCTCGAGATATACCAAAGTAGTCATTTCCATTAAATCCAAACGACTTTAAGTCGTTGTACTGACGACAATAAGTTGTGTTTGGGAAGTCCACAAGCACTCCATCAGAGAAGAAGTGGAGAACTCGATAGCTTTGAGAAGCAATGTTGAGGAAAGGTGAGGTTGAGTTGATGCACGAAAGACGAAAATCATCTGAGAGTGATGAATTACATATAGATTGATTCATGTAGAATGGAAATGGTATCTGAAAATTCCCACATTTCTCACCACAAAAAGCTTCATGTGAGAAGGAATGAGCAGTGATAAAGAGAATAGTGAAGTAGAATTGAACTAGAATAAATGGGAAATTAGAATGCACGGACAACATCTCCCCGATGCAACTGATACTAAGGGTCTGAAAAAGTTCACGATAAACTCACAAGATTTGTAACAAGCTCGCGTACAAAATCACTACTCAAGTGTCGAACGAAGAAAGAGAAAAGACGATTCTAAACACACAACCATATCAAGTTTCAACAATAATTAATTCATCAAAAAGACATAGTAGTCTGATTGGACGTGGACGGAATAAATAGGAAAAGCTAAAAGATAATTGGCGAAGAAATCAGTATCTTCCCTATAAACTTGGCTATAGATTGATTAGACTACTTCTCTTTCTATTGGATTGTTGTACTAATTAAAAGAATATGCGAATATGGTAATGGCAAAAGATATTCACTATCTTTCTCGTATAACCATTAAGTTTGTGTGGAAATCTTGAATTTTAACTTGAAATTGAGGAGTCTATCTTAGAAGAAAGGGCCTTGAAGACAATTGGTCTGAGTAATAGGGTACATTTTATTTGCCAACTGGACACGTGCCTAGTTGGGAGACTCACCAGCTCCAAAAACCAGGTCTCGTTTGAAGAATGAAGAAAAATATTACTATACTCAAAATGAGTGTCCATTCATAAAAAAAATAATATTAACTGAACAATTATTATTGGATTGAGAAATATTATTATTAAAATTAAATATTAAATATCACATAGTGAATAATATACATAGATAGCATATGTCATATACACACACGCATACAAGAATAATGTATCAATATATATTTACTATAAAATGTAACATATATATAGTTATATGTTTATAATTATTTAAAAGTACCGCATACAAGAAGAACATACTCGTTCAGTTGTTCTTATTAGTTCAATGTATTATGGGAAAAAGGATAAACATATTTTTGAATTATCGTAAATAATATGTAAATATTTTTGAGATATAAGTGTCTATGTCGTTCAAAACTTGGAGCGTATACACCCTTCACTTTAAAGGAAGACTAAATAGGGACGTGTAACACAATCTTATTCGTCGATCCAATATTTAATAAATATCAGGTCAGTGAATAAGATTATGACACGAGTATGTCCGTTAGTATAAAGGGTATATATGCCCTGATTTTGGACGGCAAGTGCACTAATGTCCTAAAAATATGACGGAGGATATTTGCATATAATTTACGATAGTTTGGGGAATAAATTTATCTTTTTTCCCATATATTAATGATAAATATTACTTATGAATTGGCAAATAAAGAGAGATGTAGTTTCTAAAAATTTATCATTACGTTAGATCACAAAAAAAATCAAACTTATTGAAACACTAGTAGTCGAGTTTATGTTTTCAAATTATGGTTAATAAGGTTCATTTTGATAAAAGAAACCGTTTGATCAATATAGACAGCGCAATTTACGAACCCTGACAAAGTAAAAAATAACGAATAAAATAATGTTTCTTTTCAAAAGAAAATCTATCTTAATTTTATATTTAATCAAATAGTATAAAATAAAATAACAAAAGAAGTTAAGAATATATATATATATATATATATATATATATATATATATATATATATATATATATATATATATATATATATATATATATATAGAGAGAGTATAAGAATCAATTTTTTTAATAAAAAAATTCAAATAAAGGATTTTTTTAATTTCTCAAACAACAATCGTCATATAATTAGAGTTGATTAGTGTATCTGATATTATATGCAACATGCAATAATTACGTAATTCCATATTTGAAAGTTTTATACTGGGGACGATAATTCCCTATTAATTTAGTAATATGTACTCTCACATGATGTAGGGTAAATATGGAGGAAATGAAATCTCTTAATGATTTACAAATTAGAAATAAATACTATTTTTTTTTTCAAAATAAAAATCTCTTATGTGGATAAAAAATTAAAATCTCTTATAAAGAAAAATCATAAAACTAAAAAAAAAATAATTATATATGACCTTTACAACCAAATTCTCCCATAAATATATTATTTTCTCGCTTTCAAATTATATGTAGACCTTTATTTTTTTTACTCATCTCTTAAATATTAGTAATTCGGAAGCCGACTTTTACCCAGTTTACCTTCATTCATGTTGTCTATATAAAGATATAATCTATCTTCATTTGGCATTTAAGCTACAAATTAGGATTAAAATAATAATAATAATAATTTTATCTTAAACCTTGCATATAATAAATAACTTAAAATAACTATATCGAGATTCGTCTTATTTGAGTATTACGGTATGTTAGGCGGCTGTATTTACAAGTAAACAAAAGGTAAATAAATCGTAGCACATATTACAAATGAATTAAGTTATACTACTATATAATGAGCTTTTTAGGCATTAACCCTTCGTGTGATTATTTAGGTGTGAAGGTTACCACAAAAATTTAGCTCGATATACAAAAGTTATATTTGTTTGTAACATATATATTTATAATATTACTATGCACTTGATGAGCTTTTTCAAATAAATTCATCTGGACATATATTAAATTATCTTTTAAGTTAATTTCTAGTTTAGCCACTTGATATTGATGATGATTTTTGGTACACTATGTTTGTGGTTTAAGTCATCTTTTATTTTTATTTTTTTTTAAATTTCTAACTGATTGGTTTATTCGTACCAAGTATCTTCATATGTATATTATTTAGTCTATGCATGTATATTTGTCTAATTACATATGAATTTTCTTTTATTCAGTAGAGTCATTTCGAACAATTGATAAGAATATTTATTACGGTAAAATACTCATATTTTTTTTAAGGGATATGCAAAATTAAAATAAATAAGTAAAAGTAAACACAGAAATATAAAATAAACTCATACCAAACACATTCTTAATGGTGTATTTTATTACTACAAGAGATTAGATAATACAATAAAGGTAAAGTCAAGTTTAAACTTGACTATACAATAAAGGTGAGGTCAAGTTTAAACTTAATTATACAATAAAGGTGAGGTCAAGTTTCAACTTAATGACCTTCATTATTTTCTACAGTTTTTTTTCTTTGGTCATTTCTGTTAATAATAATAAAATCAATGAAGAAAAAAAAAAGAATTCTTAAATTTAAGTAGATCCTCTTTTATTCTACTTATGGGTGCTTAGCCATTAATAAATATGATCTAAGAACATGTTAGTAAAATTCAATGAAATTACTAGAAATGAAAAGTGATATATGAATTTCAATCATTTCATTTTTTAAATAAAATAAATAGATAGATATAGAATAAAAATCTTTTCTTCCCATTCATCCTTTTGCTTGTTATACAAGGGATTGATTATCTATCTTCTAATGAAGATTTGGGTACATAACAATATTTAAACATTGACTCATAATACATAAATAAAAATAAACGTTTCAGACGTCCGTCACTTTTCATTAGTAAGAATCTAAGTCTGTGACACTTGTTCATGCTACTGAATGTTGATCATCATTCTCTGTAGAAGAATCCTCTTTCTTCTTCTTCTTTTCCTTTTCTTTCTTATATAATCCATACAAATAGCAACCAAATCCCCACACACATAATATAGTTGAAATTATTTTAATTAAACCAAAATTATCCCCATAAACTATAACTCCACCCAATACGTTAACAGCCATTAACGCTGTCATGCAAACTCCCCCTGTCAATGAACTTGTTATGAACACCATCCCAGCAGTACCCATAAAACAAAACTGCCACGTCACCACGTTTAACATCACCGTTATCCAGTATGCTTTTTCACCCATATCAAATACATGTTTACTCTCGTTTATCATCTCTGTAAAACCACCATCAATAATCATTCCCAGCATTGCGAAAACGGTAGCGGTTAATTCCATCACCATCTGCATTTCCATAACCATGGAGTAGCAATAAACATGTTTATAGATTTTTTCCATTAATGGGAGATAAAGAGAGAATAACAATCCAGCACCAAGCGTTGAGAAAAATCCTATGAAATATTTTTTCCTAGTAATACCCTTTGGTTTGTCATGATTCGAGTTCACCGCCAATAGAACTGAACTAAGGGTTAGTAAAACAACACAAGTGACGTTTGAATAGGTGACTTTTTGTTTCACAATAATGACAGTTGTGAAAAGAGTGAATACTAACTGTGACGATAAAAGAAGAGAATTAGTCGAGACGGAGAGGTAAGAATTACCCCAAGAATATAAAAGGTTGTTGAGACCTAAGAAGAAACCAATTACAATAGAAAGTAACAACATTTTTGGTGTGAAGTTTGTAAATGGTTTTCTATGAGTTGATTTAAACACATAAAAAGGTGAATAAATTGGGAGGAGGAGAAGAGGGAATCCAGCAGATTGGACCCAAGTTGAAACCCAACGACTATTACCTTTGTGGTTAAAGTAAAATTTTGATAGTAAAGAGGATGATATGGAACCACTAAAGAGTAACAAATAGTTAACTACTAAAAGAGGTAGGTTACGTTTATTAGTACCGCCGTTTGAAGTAGTACTAGCACTACTAGTACTACCTGTTTCTTCGACTTGATGATCATTTTGGATCATCAAATCATTTGTTATCTCACTTTGATATTCACCTACAAACTCCATAGAATTTGATTATTATTATTATATATTAAAAGATAGAACAATGGAACTTTGGTGGATGAATATAATGGGGGGTTTTGGTGAGTGTTTATATAGTGGTTTCTCTGTAAAAAAGGTGATGAAAAGTCAAACCAAAAATAAATAAAACATTATATAGTAATGGTTGTGTATGACTAAAGAGAAAACCTATTGAATGCTTTTTTTACCATCATAAATGAAAATGATCGTGGGTTGGGGGTTGATCGAATAATCAGTTTAAATATTTTAAAATATAATAATTATTTTGAATTTTTTATTTGGGCTTTGCGAAAAACTTACTAGAAAACTCAAATATTATCACATTTATGATCATGTATATCAACAAATTCATGTATATATAATTTCCGGATATTACATCATATATTTGGCAAACCTTCACCTGAGATATATATATACTTATATTAACATAGGACTAATTAAATAAGTAACAATGTACATAAATTAACTAGGGTTAAATGATAAGGAATTTAAATAGCATATATTTATCGATTTAATGTAAATGTATAAACTTTTTCTTTTACTTTAATTTCTCAATTGGTAAAGTCACTTTCTTTTTCACTTTACAATAGGCATATGTGTTAAGTTATGCAATATACACTATGCAATTAAAGGACCTAAATCGTATGGAAGAGTTGACTATTATATTCCACATAGACATGTTCTTCTTTAATGTAAAGGTTGATTAATCTTTGTATTTTTCTATTTCAAACATTGTGACCAGACCCTTTACGAACCTTAGGCATAGCGAATGTTTTAGTACATTGAACTGTCCCTTGACCTATGTGAATTCTAACCAAACTGATCTTGACCAATTTGGGTTCTAACTAAACTGATCATGTTCATTATAATACTCCTCCCATATTTGACTGTAGTATATATATAATATATGTATATATAAGACTTTCAACCTCAACACAGGACCCTATTTCCAATCCGAGACTTGAATCTCGAGTCAGGATTAGAAACCTAGACCTAAAATCCAACCTAGGATTAAACTCTTGACCTTGAACCTAAAGCGTGACCTGAATCTCAATCCAAGATTCGACTCCTCAATCACTTATATTTTTGAAATATATTTTTATTCATATCAAACATACCCTAAAAAGAAAAAAAAAGATGATTTGAGAGTACATTCTTTTACATAAGAAAGGAAGTAGTAGATATCCATATTATTTGTTCGTGTACCCGGGTTTTATTCCCTATCAAATATGGACTAATAGAATGTTTTATCAATTTTTATTAGATCCCTTTTTTATCCGACTCTAGCTACTTTTCACCACAATTATCTAGTACCTTAAATACAAATTACTACTATATGTATATACCTATTGATGTAAGCCAAAAATTAGTCAACAAAACTCTAAATCTAGGAACAACAATAAAATATAGAAAATATATAGATAGATTGACAAGTCCTTGATTCAAACTGAAAATTTTCTTCCAATGTCATAAACAACCAAAGAAACTAGAGAACATATATTGTCTCAATAACAAAAATTTTAGAGTAATAATTAACTTGTCAAATGAGCATTACATATCCTCAAGCTACAAATTGTTGTTCTTCAATCCCTATAGAATCCTCTTTCTTCTCCTCCTTTTTCATATTATACATTCCATACAAATACGAAAAAAATCCCCAAATACATAACAAAGTCGAAACTACTTTAATTCCACCAAAATTATCCTTAAACACTATAACCCCTCCCAAAACATTAACGGCCATTAACGCCGTCATGCAAACTCCTCCTGTCAATGAACTTGTCAAGAACACCATCCCAGCTGTACCCATAAAACAAAACTGCCACGTCAACACGTTAACCATTACCGTTAACCAATATGCTTTTTCACCTAAATCAAACACATTTTTCCCTTCCTTTTTCATCTCATAAAATCCACCGTCTATAATCATTCCTAACGTGGCCAAAATCGTAGCTGTTAATTCCATCACCATTTGCATTTCCACAACCATAGAATAGCAATAAACATGTCTATATATTTTTTCCATTAATGGGAGATAAAGAGAGAACATTAATCCAGCACCAATCGTAGACAAAAATCCTATAAAATAGTTTCTTCTCGTCAAACCATTTGGTTTGTCATGACTCGAACCCAAGGCCAATAGTACTGAACTAAGCGTTAGTAAAATAACACAATTGAGATTCGCGAATGTAATCTTTTGTTTCACAATAATGACAGAAGTGATAAGAGTGAAGACTAGTTGTGACGATAAAACAAGAGAATTAGTCGAAACGGGGAGGTAAGAATTACCCCAAGAAAATAAAAGGTTGTTGAGACCTAAAAAGAAACCAATTACAATAGATAGTAACAACATTTTAGGAGTGAATTTTGTAAATGGTTTTCTAGTAGTTGATTTAAAAACATAAAAAGGTAAATAAATAGGGAGAAGGAGAAGAGGGAATCCAGCAGATTGGACCCAAGTTGAAACCCATCGACTATCACCTTTGTGATTAAAATAGAATTTTGAGACTAGGGATGATGAAATTGAGCCAATAAAAAGTAACATATAGTTAATTACTAGAAGAAACATGTTATAACTAGTGTTTGTTTCTTTTGAAAATCCTGTCTCAACTTCATGACCTAAAAATTCCATTGAATGAAATAAACAAAGAACAACGAAAATTTGGACTCGATCGTTAGGGTGGATGAATGGGGGCTTTTGGTGAGTATATATAGTGACTCATCTATGATATAATAATAGAGATTTACTTACCAAGTGTACTTTGACTATATATTTTGGAATGAATATAATTCTAAATTTTATTTCGGTCAAATTTTTTTGAGTCAAGTCATAGATTTTTAAGATTTATCTTTATAAAAAATTCAGTTATTTAGAAGGTTGCAATTATATAAGTTTACCCTTAACAAAAAAATACATTTAAATAATTTTCTTTTTTTCTTACAAGAGTTTTAGTTTATTCATAATTATATAAAGACCTAGAACATTCCGAGTTCACTAAACTTTTACTTACACTATAGAAGCGACATTTAAATAATTTGTCAATATTAATAAATAGAATATATAATAGGAAGACAAAAAAATTCATCTTCCTTAATTTGAATCAAAGATATCAAATAAGAAAATATTTAACAAGTAAATAAAAACGGATTAAGTATCTTTTTGCTCATATCATTCGGTCATTACTCACTAAAATGTGCATTAGTCATCATCATCATGCATGTTCATATGTAATATTGGATACTCAATTAGCCTATTTATGATCAGCCGAAAGGTTTTTGCTTAGGCTTGTTTTTTATTAGATTTAAAATTTAAATTTTATGAATTGAATTACTTTAAGTAAATAATTTTCACATATAGTTTTGTTTGTGTTGAAAATAATGAAGTCAAATAAAATTGATATCGTAACTTTAATTTGTTTCATGAGATTTATACCTTTTCATTTTATAACTCATTTTATTTTTGTATTTTGCATTTCTTTTTCCATTTACAATATATATTGTTATATATCAAGTCTTAAGAAGAATGTATTTTTTCTTCTTTGTCTTTGTATTTTTATTTGGACTATAATTAGTTTAGATTCTTAAATTTCTAAAATATTTATATTTGTTAGCATATAATACACACGTGCATTGCACGTGTACGAGAACTAATACTTTAGAAAGAACAAATAATTTTAAAATTGAAACTTATTAATAAAAAAAATAAAATTATTTGATAAAATATATCAAAAAAGAAATAGTGGAAAGAATCCAAATCCAATATAATAAAATACAACAGTAATAGTAGATTTTGCATAATATAAGGAGTTGCATGACGGCGTTAATGACCGTTAATATTTTGGGAGGGGTTATAATGTTTGAGGGTAATTTTGGTTGAAATAACGTAATTTCAACTTTGTTATGTATTTGGGGATTTTCTTAGAGAAATTGATTAATAATGATAACGATAAAGATGATGGAGACGAAGAGGAGAATATGACATAAATTGTAACGGACAATACATGAGGACGATGCGTTTTTGTTCTTGTTTTTATTAGTAATATAATAGTTAATCATATTGCATTTTTATATTTGTTTTGAGTCAGTGCTTTAGTATTATCGTGTATCTAAATTCTAAAATCCTCCATTTGAAGACAATCCCTTGTAACAAACTAAATGGAGAATGACAATAAAAGAAAAAAGTTGAGAAGAAAAGAACTTCATTTTTCATTTAAAATAAATTTTGTATTTTTATTTGGACTATAAGTTAATTCAAACTCTTAAACTTTTACTTGTTTGAATAGAATACTCACGTGCAATGCACGTGCACGAGAACTAATATTTTGTAAATAACAAATAATTTCAATATTTTTTTCTTTTTGAAACTCATTCATAAAAAATAAAATTATTTGATAAAATATATATAAAAAGATATGGGGAAAAGAATCCAAATCCAATACATGTAAAAGTAAATTTTGCATAATATAAGTTTAAAAGGGTAAAAAGAAAAATATTTTTTTTATTATTGATCTATATTTCCTCACTAGAGTCTTAACTTTATATAGCCAAACCCTATATATATATATATATATATATATATATATATATATATATATATATATATATATATATATATATATATATATATATATATATATATATATATATATATATGTACTAAAAGCATCTTTTTCTCTATATAAGAAACCCCTCACCACCACCACCCCAATCCATCCATCAAAACCAATTAATCTAATTTTTTCTTTCAATGGAGTTTGTATCTCAACCCCAACCACAAGAACATGATGATCAAAGAGGAAATCTAAAAGATTTAATGATCATTGACAATGAAAATAGTGATGAAATTGTCCAAATCCAAATTATACATGAAGAAACAAACATGAGTACTAGTAGTGAAACCACTAATAAATGCTACCTATTTCTTCTAGGTATGAACTATATGTTACTATTTATTGGCTCAATTTCATCATCTTTGCTATCAAAATTTTACTTTAATCACAAAGGTAATAGTCGTTGGGTTTCAACTTGGGTCCAATCTGCTGGATTCCCTCTTCTCCTCCTCCCAATTTATTCACCTTTTTATGTGTTTAAATCAACTCATAGAAAACCATTTACAAATTTCACACCAAAAATGTTGTTACTTTGTATCGTAATTGGTTTCTTCTTAGGTCTCAACAACCTTTTATTTTCTTGGGGTAATTCTTACCTCCCCGTTTCGACTAATTCTCTTGTGTTATCGCTGCAACTAGTCTTCACTCTTATCACTTCTGTCATTATTGTGAAACAAAAGATTACATTCGCGAATCTCAATTGTGTATTTTTACTAACGCTCAGTTCAGTACTATTGGCCTTGGGTTCGAGTCATGACAAACCAAAGGATTTGACGAAAACAAAGTATTTCATAGGATTTTTCTCAACGATTGGTGCTGGATTATTGTTCGCTATATATCTTCCATTAATGGAAAAAATATATAGAGAGGTTTATTGCTATTCTATGGTTGTGGAAATGCAAATGGTGATGGAATTATCAGCTACCGTTTTGGCCACGTTAGGAATGATTATAAACGGTGGATTTTATGAGATGAAAAAAGAGGCCAAAAATGTGTTTGATTTGGGTGAAAAAACATACTGGTTAACGGTGATGGTTAACGTGTTGACGTGGCAGTTTTGTTTTATGGGTACTGCTGGGATGGTGTTCTTGTCAAGTTCATTAACAGGAGGAGTTTGCATGACGGCGTTAATGACGGTTAATGTTTTGGGAGGGGTTATAGTGTTTAAGGATAATTTTGGTTTGATTAAAGTAATTTCAACTTTGTTATGTATTTGGGGTTTTTCTTCGTATTTGTATGGAATGTATAAGAAAATGGAAGAGAAGAAAGATGATTCTTTAGAGAAAATCATTATTAATAATGAAGAGAAGAATATGACAACGGACGATGCATGATGCTTTTGTTTTTGTTTTTATTAGTAGTATAATAGTTAGTCATATATATTGCATTTTTATTTTTGTTTTGAGTCAGTGATTTAGTATTGTCGTGTTCTAAAAATCCTCCATTTGAAGACAATCCCCTTGTAACAAACTAAATGGAGAATGGAAAAAAAAGAAAAAAAGTTCATTTTACATTTTTTTGCCTTTCTTTCTTCTCATTAATTCTTAATTACATGCTTGATTTGAGTTCATGCAACCAGTATGATTATAAGAAAACTGACTGTTTATTATCGATATGATAATTTCATATCTTGGCGAATAAATATGAGAGAGAGATTGTAAGGGTATACTCTCTCTTCTCCATCGTGAAAACGTTCTTTAAACATTTTGACAAAATGATTAAACTCTTTCTTTTTAAGAATCAAAAAGATACCCTCACATAATTAAATAAATCAGTTTACATGTTTGTGTTATATCATGTTTATTAATGACCAAACACCTATAAGTGGAATTATTTAGATCTTTTAGTAAAAGAAGATCTACTTTGAGGATTTTGTTTACTTCACTGATGTTATCATTAGCACAAATGACTTAAATCCAAATCCATCAGTTAGAGAAGAAGACACAAGAATACATATCTAAATTTTGTAAAAACATAATTAAGGACATTAAGTTTAAATTACCGGTGAAAATAAAGGAAAAAGATAACTCTTTTTTGAGTATTAATAGGTTATAAATCGATAATTATTTTGATCGTTTTATTTAAATAATATCCACCGATCACTTTAATATATATATATATATATATATATTACGAATACCTAATATTACATAACTTTCGGGTAAAATAATATATTTCTTTCTTCCTTTTGCATTCAAATATATACAACTGATACTTTAGTTAAGTTTAACATGTGTTTCAATTATATATGACTGAAACAGACTTATATATGAAAAGATTGAAAAGTTGTTAAATGGTTAACACAGTCTTTAATTAAGTATGAAGTTTAAACTTGACCGCACCTTCTATTCCATTTTAAGGTATAGATTAAATATTAAAAATTTACCTTTTTTGTCAATTCTGTTGAGGACCTTTAACTTTTAATAACGTGAAGATGATTATACTAGTCATATATGTGTATAATTAGATAGGATTAAAAAATACTATATTTGGCAGAAAGTTCAAGTTATCCACATAGATGATAAAAAGAGATTATGATGTTGTAATAATTTAAACACATGGCATTTTATTAAATGGTAAATCATGTTCCTTATTTATTGTCGTAAAAATATTTAACGATAACTAAATTAGTATTATTATATTTAAAATTGCATAAATCTTTAATGACATTTATATATATAGAAGACTTATTTTGTATTATATTTTCACCCTACATAATATGATTGTCGCTAATAAAAATGTCTAATTTTGTTATAGATTGTGTGAGTACTTGATTTTAAGGTCCAACCCTTATTTGTGAGGTTAGGCCAATATATTTCTAAAAGGGTTTCTATTTATTTATTGAATTGAGATCATAATTTGTAGATATCATGATCATGAGTTAATTATGAGCATATGAAGATATATCATTGAGTGTCGTAGCTAGCTGAGTAGCTAGCTAGTGCTTAATATCATAACTATATATTTAATTTTATGATATCACTCACATGTTGTAAAAGTTTCTTATGTCAATCATATCACACAATTAGTCAAGAAGTTATTAATCTCTCTCTCACACACACTTCTACACTAGAGTTCCAATTTGGATCTTTTCAAAGTGATATGCTTCCGCTTGTTGTTGTCATGATTTTATATGTAATTAGACATGTCGATAAATATATTTATTTTTTGTGTTTCTACGATTGAGATCCTATACATCATTGTGTTATTCATTTTGAAATTTGTTGTTTCGTATATACAAGGATTTATATGATCACTTGAAGTTAGGTCTTGTAATAATTATTTTCTTTTCTTAAATATTTTCTAATTTTTTTAAAATTACATCTCCGCTACTTACACATGTAAAGTTGTAAACAATATTCCAAACATAAGTTTTAGCCATTACAACCCTCTATATAACACTTCAAATAAGATCACAATTTTTTTTCGTTTTTTATGATTGGTGATTCACAATACACTATCCACTTCTCAAATACTCATATTAAAAGACATTTGTGAATTTGACACATGTGAGATAAACAGAGGAAATACATTGGTAATTCTGGCTAATCCATGGCTAAAACACTGATTTTTTAGTTTATTGCTAAATTTAATAATGAAATTTTGTTCAATCACTAATTTCTCGTTTGATATTGGAAAAACTGTTTGAAACATGTTCTTAATTTAATATATGTCAAGTCTTTATTTGAGAAAAGTACTTTATGGTCATATCCAAATAATCATAATTGTCATAAATTATATAAACTTATGGGCGAAATACTAATCTCAATTAATAAAACTTTCATGTTTTATATTTAAAAAAATGACAGGGCATAACAGTAATCATGCCTCTCTATAGAAAGGGGAAAAAAAGAATCAATAGAGGAGTGAGTGAGTATTTTATTTTTGTTATCCATTCTGTTACCAACTCTTAACCGCAAAAATGCTCTATCTCTACTAAATAAATAAATATTCCACCGTCTCCAATGGCGCTTCAGCTGCCATTCCCACTCATCTCTTCCTCCTTATCATCATCACTCCCATTGTTAACTTCTTCAAACTGCAAAGTTTGCTCAATTTCCATCTCACCCTTTACACATAAACGCCTTTTATCTCACTCCAATCTACAAATTTTTGGATTTAGTAGCAGAGGCAGAAGCAGAAGCAATTCTCTGTTTGTGAGTCAAGAAGACACCCAATTGACTAATGAGGAAGAAAGTTCCATTTCCACTGCTACCCAACAAGATGACGAGGACCCAGATCCTGAATCCCTTGAATATGTTTCTCAAATTAAACGAGTTTAGTCTCTTTCTTTTTGTTTTTTTGGCTTTCACCCAATCCGGATTGTGATGTTTCTGATGTATATAGGGTTGTAAATTTTGTAGGTGTTGGAGCTTCTTAAGAGAAATCGGGATATGCTGTTCGGTGAGGTGTGAATTTACTTTTATCTTTTGAATTTTCTACAATATTGTAACGAGGCTGTCTACTAGTATAAGCTCACTGCATACCAAATTTGTAATGTTTTGTGCTAATTTTCAGTTTTTATTCAGCTAATGTTATCTGAAAGATGTTGGTTCCTCTTACTTAGAGTTAGAACTAAAAGCTTAGTTACATTAGCTTCCTCTGCTTCTTCAAGTTCAAGTTCAAGTTCCGTTTGTTGCTTTACATTTTGATAGAGATAGGTGCTTGCAGCTGGCTCGTTATCTAATAAATGAGCCTTCATTGCCCTAATTAAGTAACTAAACCAAAACTTGTCATTTTGAACCAAAAAGGGTATATTTTTAGTGTTTGAAGTGGACGAACAAATAACATGCACAACTGAGTTTCAGGCCATCATGTGTATAGCTCTGGTCTTTATGAGGAGATCTTTTTCTTTCAATACGGGACCTGTAAGTCCATGTAGGAGTAAGCGGGAGAGTTAGACAAAGAGACTTAATTTGTTTGTTTTGCCTTTCAGTACTGAAATGAAATGGACTTGAATACAGTGGAATGGATACTAACGATTCTCATAGTCAAACCCAACTAACTTGGGATTCAGGAATAGTTGATTAATTAATTGATTGGTAGACTGTTTTAGTTAACTATCTCGATGGGGTAATTTAGATGTCAAATCGTTTCTAGATTGACTAAATCCTTTGGGTTTATTACAGGTTAAATTGACTATAATGATTGAAGATCCCAGGGACATTGAGCGAAAGCGGCTTCTTGGCATTGACGATGAAAATGCTCCCACAAGGGATGACCTAGCTGCCTGTTTAGAAGAAGTAAGTATTTGCTCCACAAATGCCTCAAATCAACTATGGCTTTTTACTCGGGAGGCTTCCCCAGAACTATATTTCTTCTTGTTGCAATCGAAGTTGTAATCTGGTTCTGGAAGTGTGACCTGGAGCTATGATTTGGACTACTAAGCACCCAAGTCTGTTGGTTCCAGATGTTACCTGAAATATAGGATATCTAGTTAGAATGCTCATATGCTTATGATCCAAGCCTAGTTGATAAATTGATTGACGATAAGAATAGAACAAATGAGACCTGTGTCGAATATTTCATAACATCTTGAATCAGATAGATATTTGAATCACGCTGATAGAAAGTTTGCTCAATTGAACAGAGGTTCTCGATGACAACGCAATACCAAAATTTCCATATATGGACCGATAGAAGATGTTATTTCAGGTTTTGTTTGCGAAGAACAAACGTGATAGCCATAGATGACATTTACATGCACATTTCCAAATATTAAAATTTCAGCATGGTAGATACATATTCATATATTCTGACAATGTGATAGTTGAGTTAAACTAGCAATATGGAGAAAATATGAAAATGAACCTAAATAGGTAAAAATAAAAGTTTGATGCGCTCAAGGAAGATAATTTAAATATTACTATCTCCATCTCAATTTATGTGATGGTGTTTGACTAGCCACAGAGTTTAAGTAAGAAAGATAGACTTTGAAATTGTAGTCTAAAATAAGCCATAGATATTTGAATCACGCTGATTACATACATCTTGATTAATTATTTCTTTCTTCTTAATGTTGCAGTACATGGTTCTAAGTATATATTTTCTAAGGCCTTGCTAAATCCTTTATTATAATTTTTTTTTGTTGAAGATAAATGAAGGAGAAGTACCAAGAGATCGGGTTGCTCTGCAGATGCTTGTGGAAGAGATGAATTCATGGCCTAATTTGGAGGTATTACTGTGACATCAAACATTCTTCTGGGCACAATCCTACAATTAAGCATGATAGTCAACGCTCACAGTTCATCTTCCATCCTGTGTGGCAGAAAAAACACTTACTTTTTTTGATTTGGGAGGGGAGGAGGGGCTGTGAAGTGGCAATTCAGTTCTCTATAAGGTGGCTTGATTGTTTCTTCCATAGCACTCGGCCAACAAATGCATTACTAGGTTCACTTGTGTCTCAAAGTCATCCATAAACATTCTAATATTTTGATTTCACAATTTTACTCAACTGCACTGCATAGTAAGTTGACAAACAGACTATACGCTTTTTGAAGCTGGTTTATGCAGTTATTAGTCGTTCTAATATAATGTGCCAGTTTTTAATAGCCAGAATCAGTTGACGTACTTAATGTTGGGGTGGGAGGTGGGGAGAGGCTGCAATAGTATGACTCAGGTTATTATCGAAGATTGAGACATGTTACAATCCAGACCATGGATAAGAAGTGGTCTTGATTTGCATTTCATATTAAAAATATTTTTATAGTGAGTCAGCTAAAAGCAAATGAGATGGCCTCTGATAAGAAATTTAATTTTCTTATGTTCTAAATGAGGGATGTATACTGCTCGGGGAGAATCTCAATGATTTGACATATAAGTCGAGTTCTTTTCCTAATAAAAGTTAGCTTGAATGGCTTGGTGATATGTTAGTGAAATTTTATCAGTTTACACCAATCAACAGAAAGCAAATTCTAACCATCCAGTCCATGGTGTTGAATTAAACCTTTCATTCCCAAAGTCAAATACTCTGATCAAAATGCGATAATTTAATTGCATTGGAATTTTTAACACTGATTTATTGGTTGAATAGTTTCTCGTCAAGTTTTGATTTCTGGACAGTTTTATATCATTCCGAAACCATTTTCTCCTTTTCTGAGAAGTAGCAGAAATCATTTCTTTTTTCTTTTCTTTCTTTTAGGAAGTTCGTACTCCAGCACTATTTTCTTTCATGCATTAAGCTTTTACATGAAAGAAAATCTTGATTTATTTTTTTCATTTCTTGAAATCAAATGAGACTCCTTGATTGATTGTACATCCCCTGGGAATGCAATGTCTTTGTAGTGGCACCAATTTCATCATTCAGACAATTAGTAGTTATACTGTATTCTTGTTGGATTTAGGTTGAAGCCTTGAAGCAAAATAAGAGCAGATCCCTGTATGCAAAAGCCACAGACACTGGTATTGATCCAAAAGAGGCTGCTAAGCGGCTCAAGATTGACTGGGATTCAGCAGCTGAGATTGAGGAGGCAGCTGATAGTGACGAACCAGACGTTCCTCCAATTCTGGTTAGTCGATGATATAAATGCTTAGATATTTCTCTGGTTATTCCTCATGTTCTGATTGTTCATTAGGCTGGCTAAGTTCTATTTCCGATAATCAGCTTGCAATTTAATGGAGTACGTTAAATGCACCAACTTTTACATGTTATTGAGTGAATACCTGGCAAAACAACTAGTTCACTTTTCTTAAAAAGTTAATTGCATCAGATCATGACTAATCCTGTTTGGCCAAGCTTCTGAGAAGCCAAAACCCAAAAGTAACTTTTAAAAAAAAATAAAAAATGCTCATTTTAGATAGTAAAGGTGTTTGGCCAAAGCGAAAAAGGTAGTTTTTCCCCGTGAGCACTTTTGGAACCTTAGCATGCACAAATTGTTGCTATAATATGCACAAAATCTTTCTAAATTTATTAGTCGAGCACAAATTGCTATTTTCAACAGTACTTTTTCGAAAAGCACTTTTGACGAAAATCATTTTTGAAAATAAGGTGTTTTGGAAGCTTGGCCAACAGTCTATAGATCAAGCTTAGCTGGTAGGCCAGAAAAAAGTTAGCTTCATAAAAGGTTACAATCCTGGTAGAATAAAGCATCGCCGCAAAGAGCTCGAATCTTTTCAGATGCATTATATATAATATAGCTCCATCAAGTAATAATTACGGAAAATTCTCTTAACTGTAGGTTTTAGTTTTAGACTATGTGTTTGATTAGCGAAATCAGGTGCTTATTGAGATAAAACTTAAATCATAAAATCTAATTGTAATATGGAACTTTGCTAGATATGTTGCTGTCATTACCGCTTCATTTGGAGCTGGTTCTGACGAGGGACATTTTCGTGCAGGGATATGGAGCTTTATACTTGGTCTCTGCATTACCAATCATCATTGGCATCTCTGTTGTGTTGATTCTGTTCTATAATTCTCTACAGTGATACACCTTTTGGCATTTTTGCAGGGTGGATAAATTGTCAGTGTACACGATTTGTCCTTCGAATCATAACAATAGTGGATACTTAAATTTTGTTATAGAAAATGTATGTTTGTATCAGTTGTAATATAGAGCTCATGATGTATTTTGAGTAAAGTCTCCCCTCTCCAGGCATCAAATTCATTATACATATACTTTGTGAATGTGTGTTTTTAGTTATATGTATGCAAGTGAATCAGTTAGATCTCTTGCATAGGCGACGGTGTCATTTTCTCATCTCAATAATTATAATTCTATTATATTCAACCGTGTGATTGCACGTTCATTTTATTAAACTTGAGTTTAAAAGTCTGAATTAAGTTGTCTAAAATATAGTAACTCATGTAGTCACCAGACATTAATATAAGAATATTTAGAGATTTTCTTTATTCTTTTTGAGTTGATGGAATGATGGAGAGGGTACAATAAATATTGAACCTTTGTTTGCTGCCTCAATTAGCTAGGTTTGTGCATAAAGAAGAGTTTGGTTTCATACTAGAACTTGTTGTCCACTTAGTTGATGCTAATTAAGTCAAAGTATCACATATAATTATATTAATGAGATTTGTTTTCCACACACGTTGGGACAAGAAGACGTGACAATCATAACTAATTAAGATACAATACAAAGACATGTCTCCCACAATATCTATGCTTAGTTTTCTCCCCCTTAAATACCTAAAATCTATAGTTGATGGACATCTCCATTCTCACTCAACTTTCAAACTCCAAACTTCAAATATGCCTTCGTTCATAAATGTTCAAGATTCAAATGAATCTGATTTCCCCATTTCATTGAAAGAATCAAAAAAATCTGAAATTTTAACAATTCCTCTGCCTATGCCACCATCAAAGAAGTTCTTGAGCAACAGCCTTCCAAACTCAACAACTTCATCACCTAGATTTGCATCCAAGAAAAAGTCCAAAAACCAACCTTCTCCTCTCTCCAACAATCCTTTGGCTAGACAACACTCTGTGGCACTGGCAAACCTCGAACGGTTGAAAGAAGACCACTTAAGGAGGAGCAAGTCATGTGGTGAAGGAAGATCAAGTGCGCCACCTGATAAACATGTTGTTGGATTAATCACAAAGGTAATGAATAATAGTAGTAATAGTAGTGTTAAACATGTTGAGGAAAGCAAAGTAGATGAAGCAGAATCTATTGATCAAAAGTTCAAATGTGGTGCTATGTGTTTGTTTATTCCTGGTTTAGGAAAAGCAAAACAAGTGAGAGCCAGGAGGGTAGAAATAGAAACTGAAATAGTACACAGTGTATCAAGAAAAGTGTCATTGGAGAAATTTGAATGTGGATCATGGACATCATCAGCTATAATCAATGATGAAGAAAATGAAAATGATGATTCCAATCTCTTCTTTGATCTACCAATTGAGCTAATCCAATGCAGTGAGGATAAGGACATGACTTGTTCACCAGTAACAACTGGATTTGTTTTTGACAAGGAACCAAAAGGGGTCCTAAAGAACATCACCACAGCAAAAACTAGTGAGTCCACAGCGCGCCATGTTCGCTTTTCTACCTCATCCCCTGACCCTGACTCTGACTCTGGCTTGCCTACGTCCTGCATGACTCCTCGCATGCGCAAGGCAAGGGAAGATTTCAATGCACTCCTAGAAGCCCAATGTGCATGACCCAACGCGGATCCAAGTCCAACCACATGTTTTGGGTTTGACAACGTTTTAAGCTCGAACCCTACATATATATACTTCTTATGTTTTAATTTGTTTTGTCGTACTTTCCTTTTTAGTTCGTTTTTAAAAATAATGTCTCTTTCTTTGGCAACTCTTAACTTTGCATATGACATGTTTAAACTTGTAATGTATATGACATGATCCTTACGGGTATTGCACCAGTAAAGATATATTTCATGTTTTAACAAACTTTTCTAATATAAAATAAAAGCAAATCAATAAAACAGAGACTAAACAAAAGAAAACATAGCATAATAAAAAGAATAGTTTGTCATATCCAATCCATTACCATGATATAAAGAGAATTAACTTAGATATGAATTTTAAGACTTCATTTTTCGATATCAAATTTTTTTTTTTTCAACAATCATATATTTTTATAAAAGAGAACTTTGTGCCAGCCTATATGGCGCTACCACAAATCAGAAATTCCTTTTAATTTATTTATTTTCAAAATTAGCTTTCCCTTTACATGAAAAGTTGTGATTTTAATTAAGTGTTGTGACTTAAATGAAGAGTTGTGATTTCTATGAAAAGTTGTGACTTTTATGAAGAATTGTGACTTTAATAAAATTTGTGAGTTTTATGAAAAGTTGTGACTTTAATTGAAGAATTGCGACTTCTATTAAAAGTTGTGACTTTTATGAAAGGTTGTGACCTTTCCAAAGGGTTGCAACTTTTCCAAATAATTGTAACCTTATCGATTAGGCACAATAATTATTTGTTCACACTACCCTTTGTTATCTATAAATAGAGGGATTTCTTCTCATTTTAAAACAACGTAAAATTTGAACCGCCTCTTCTTCTTCTTCTTTTTCACAATAATATATTTGTGTACTTTGCTCATGTTGAGTGGCTTACTGACACCATTGCTTATGTTACAGATCCTGCTTTGTATTTTACAATCACTGATTTATGTTTATGTTTATGTTATTAAGACTAAATAAATGATAAGATGTAATAATATTCATTTTCCTTTACATTAAGAAATTTTTGTTACTACGTAATCTTATATGTATTGTTTTAGTTTTAATGACTGGTAGGTTTTAAGTATTATTTTCTAAATTCCATGATACTAAATTCTAGCGCAAAGCGTGGGTAATTTTATACATTGACATAATTTATAACATTTATATCTACTATTTCATTTGGGAAGTTAAAGTTCATTACATTTGGGGAATTCAACAACTTGTATTGTTTTTTTTCTTTAACGTACTTAGTAGTGGCAACTTTGATTGCCACTAAAAGCTTTACAAGTCACCACTAAAAGTACTTATTAGGCAACTATGATTGCTGCTAAAGCTCTAATAGTCACCACTAAAAGTACTTATTAGTGGCAAGTTTTATTTGCCGCTAAAAGCTTTACTAGTCGCCACTTAAGTTCTAATAAATGGCAACTTTAATTGCCGCTAAAAGCTCTAAAAATCGCCACTAAAAGTACTTATTAGTGGCGACTTTAATTGCCGCTAAAAGCTCTAAGCCACTAAAAGTACTTATTAGAGGCGACTATAATTAAACCTCTATTAGTCGTCACTAAAGTGATTATTAAAAGCTCTACTAGTCGCTGCTAAAAGTACTGGCGACTATTATTGCCGCTAAAAGATTTATTAGACGCCACTAAAAGTTATTATTAGTGGCGACATTAATTGCCGCTAAATGCTCTATTAATCGCCACAAAAAATACTTTTTAGTGGCGACTTCAATTGCTTTTAACGGCAATTATAGTCGCCACTAATAAGTACTTTTTGTGGCGACTAATTAATCTTTTAGCGGCAACTAAAGTCGCCACTAATAAGCATTTTTAGTGGCGACTAAAAGAGCTTTTAGCGGCAACTAAAAGTCGCCACTAAATAAGTACTTTTAGTGGCGACTGAAAGAGCTTTTAGCGGCAACTAGAGTCGCCACTAATAAGTACTTTAGTGGCGACTAAAAGAGCTTTTAGCGGCAACTAAAGTCGCCACTAATAAGTACTTTAGTGGCGACTAAAGAGCTTTTAGTGGCAACTAGAGTCGCTACTAATAAGTACTTTTAGTGGCGACTAAAAGAGCTTTTAGCGGCAACTAGAGTCGCCACTAATAAGTACTTTTAGTGGCGACTAAAGAGCTTTTAGCGGCAACTAAAGTAGCCACTAATAAGTACTTTTAATGGCGACTGAAAGAGCTTTTAGCGGCAACTAAAGTCGCCACTAATAAGTACTTTTAGTGGCGACTAAAAGAGCTTTTAGCGACAACTAAAGTCGCCAGTAATAAGTACTTTTAGTGGCGACTGAAAGAGCTTTTAGCGGCAACTAAACTCGCCACTAATAAGTACTTTTAGTGGCGACTAAAAGAGCTTTTAGCGACAACTAAAGTCGCCAGTAATAAGTACTTTTAGTGGCGACTGAAAGAGCTTTTAGCGGCAACTAAACTCGCCACTAATAAGTACTTTTAGTGGCGACTAAAAGAGCTTTAGCGGCAACGTCAGTCGCTACTAATAATTACTTTTAGGGGCGACTAAAAGAGCTTTTAGCGGCAACTTCAGTCGCCAGTAATAACTACTTTTAGTGGCGACTAAAAGAGCTTTTAGCAGCAACTAATGTCGCCACAATAAGTGCTTTAGTGGTGACTAAAAGAGCTTTTAGCGGCAACTAATGTCGAAACTAATACTTTTAGTGGCAAATAAAAGAGCTTTTAGTGGCAACCAGAGTCGCCACTAATAAGTACTTTTCGTGGCGACTCTTAGAGCTTTTACTAGCGACTAATAGAGCTTTTTGTGGCAATTAAAGTTGCCGTTAATAAGTATTTTTGTGGCGACTAATAAAGCTTTTAGCAGCAATTGATGTCGCCACGAATAAGTACTTTTGTGGCGACTAATAGAGCTTTTAGCGGCAATTGAAGTCGCCACTATAAGTACTTTTTAGCGGCGACTTTAATTGCAACTAAAAGTGATTATTAGTGGCGACTTTAATTGCAGTCGTTGCAACCTTAATTGCCGCTAAAAGATCTATGTACTTTTAGTTGCAACTTTAATGTCCGCTAAAATAACTTATTAGTGACAACTTTAATTTCCGCTAGATGTTACATCAATGGCCACCAAAAGTCTTTATTAGTGGCAACTTTTATTGCCGCTAAAATCTTCGGCACTGAAACTCTTTATTTGTTGCCAGTAAAAACCAACAGTAGTACCAACATTTGCGCCAAAAAATTATATAGTAATTGCCACTAAAACTCTTTATAACACATGATATCTAGTGTTGTGAGAGTCATAATCTTTTCGATTAAAAAGTGTTCAACTGATCATCCTTTAGTGTTTGTGTCCGCCACTTGAATATAAAGATAAATAAATATTATTCGGAGTTTTCTTTTAAGTTAAAGCTTTGTATTTAAGTTATTGATTTTATTCAGTTTTTAAGCTTTTGTATGCTTGAGTTAGTTTTTCGCTCGTAGACATCTAATATAAATGTTTGCTTGGGGACCAACAATGGTTCTCGAGTACCAACCATTTCCAGTGTGTAGACTCAGGTCTTGAAAATATGAGCGTCACATTCTGACATATATATTGAATTGAGTGTCACATTCCGACACACTAACAATTTGGATTCGGATTCCATGAGAGGACCATTGTGATTATTACATTCATGTCCATTGTCACTGATATTGAGAATTAGTATGATGCTCCTAAATGATAATTGAGGTGTGCATTTTGTAAATGTGAGTTTAATGTGTCATGTTTATTTGTTATATGTCTTGCTGCTGAATAAATAGTGAATGTTCAGGCTCAATTGCAATGTGGTTTGGTAAGCGCAGACTGAGGGTCTAGGTGTTACTTTAGAAAAGTCGTATGTGCTCTTGAAAGGTGGAGGGGTGAACGGTCTTATTCCATGTTTCCTACTAGTCGTTTTCTTTATATTATGTGGTGGCTATCGAGTTGAACGATGATGTCTATCAGTACATGTGGTATATAGTGATATTATTCTTGTTATGCTTTTGGGGATAGTTTGGTTGTAGGGTCAGTGATGTTTCATAGGTGAAGATGAAAACAATCTCCAAGAGCTCCTATTTTTCCTTCTATGTGGTGGGAGCTGCGTCATTATTATTATGATTATACCTTGTAATCTTAGAAACTCTTGTACATGTTTAGGCTAGATCCTTGGGGGGGTTGTTTATTTATATTTTGCGCTGGATATTTTAACAACTCTTTATTTTATAAAAATTCCATGAATTTCTTTTATCTACAGTTTTCTTAATATTTTCGCATTTTTAAAAATGTTTGAGAACCGAGGGTTCTCCTACTTAGGTACTAGAGTAGGTGTTCGCACGACCCAGTGAATTGAATTTGAGATTATTATAGAGTAGGTTGTTTTCTATTAATCTTCGACGACTCTCCTCTTTTATCTAAGCTTGACCGACAATACGAGCAAGCTCACACATATAAAGTTTTTTTTTAACTTCTCACATAAAATATTAATTTTATTAAATACACAAAATATAAACAAAATAAATATATCGTTAGGTTACTTCTTTTTTTCAAATTTATACCACTAAATAGAATATCTAACAATCATTCATTAAAAATAAATTATTGATCTCCTCCCCTATTTTTTCCTTCCTTACTCCCATGGTTGTTGTTTTTACTATAAAAAAAAAAGTACATATTGAGAGTCTATTTTATAAGATTAGGACATTTGCAACTAATATGAATTGCTAATTTTCGTTTAATTAAGACATATCAAATAATAGGGCATTGAACGGAAATTTAAAGTATGACTTAGTCAATGGTAATACACTAGTATTTTTTATTTCTTCCTCCGCTCATTTTACTTATATATTTTTATTTTTTTCATTATATCACCTTTTTTTTTAACTTATTTATGTCTTGACTTAACAATAAGTTTAAAAAAATTAAAAAAGATTTTGAATATTATGATTTTAAACGAAAAAATATAGTTAATATATTAAAATACCTTTTCCTAGAAAAGATATCTTAAATTTTCATAAATTTATAAAATATTTCTAAAGAATTCAAGACATTGATTTTAATTTATTTATTTTTTGTCATGAATCACTTCAAATCAGTATTAAAATTATTAATAGATTTTTCAAGTTGTTTTCATATGCAAATAAATTTCAATTTCTATAATCTATTTTTTAGTTTTGTTTCAATGCTATTTTTTTTCTGTCTCAAAGTTAATATTATTTATGTCCAAACCTCCAATTATTTCCACCTTTACTAAAAGCATCATTATTAATAGGCACATGCAAGTTTAAGCAAAGGTCATAGATTAAAAAAAATGTTTAATTATAGTAGCCTTGATTATAAAGTCAAGAAATTGCTTATCTTTTCTTTCCATGTCAGGTTTAATTAAATTATTTAAAGAATTTCCAATAAAGCTCCTTCTGTCATCCACCACTTTTATAAATTATCCATTTTTTTTCTTAACATGAAAGCCATTTTCTTTCTTTATAACATGAAAGCAAATCACTAAACAATGGCAAGATATATAAGAATAATGTTAAATATAATTATTTATA
Source organism: Solanum chilense (assembly GCA_032847665.1). Classification (NCBI taxonomy): domain Eukaryota; kingdom Viridiplantae; phylum Streptophyta; class Magnoliopsida; order Solanales; family Solanaceae; genus Solanum; species Solanum chilense. Next base: position 592,976 of record CM064972.1, read on the forward strand.
TTAATAATATTGATATTAATCATGCTAAAACTATTTTTTTTATGTGTTGTTGGTTTGATATATTAAAAATAATATAAATTGTAGTATTTTTTTAGAGAAAATATCTTTTCTAAATATAGTACAAAGAATAGAAAATGGATTTTGAAGAAAATTATATATTTAATCGTGCAAATGCATATATTAAAATTTGATACATTACTAATATCATAAATTTTCCTATATTAATTTTATACATAGTAACACCAAGTAGAGTGTGGAATTAATACTCAAAACACATAATGCATGAGTTAAAACTACCTTCGATTTAAATTTTTAAAAAAGTTAAATAAAAAATCAGCACATTATCTATCGAATTTCGAATCATATATCAGAACCTTAGTAATCTTTAATTAGTATAATATATTTTTTAAGAAAGCACCAACTAAATCATTTTGATCAAGAATCCTCCCTAAAAGATATGAATATAAAGTCAGTTGCGGTCCCTTTGGCAAAGAAAAAAATGACAATCATAACATAACGTCTCTATCCCAAAGCTCTTTCTAAAGAAGTTATATACTCTCTTTGGTTTTATTTTACATGCAATCTTCAAAATTTTCATTTTATTAATAAAATTTTTAACCGTATAAATATTTAAAAAATTATTTTAGATTACAAATTTCAAATGAAAAAAAAAATTCTTAAACATTAGAGTATAAGAGAGGGGTGTTGGACCACCGACACCACTACCCAAATTTCAGCCAATTATCATAAAAAATAATAATAATAATAATAATAAAAGAACCGACACAGTGCATTGGGAAAACCTTATTACTATAAATAAATTAATATAAGAAGTACAAAACACCAATGTAAACCTATAATATTATACCAAAACATTTACCAGCTGTCTCTGTTGTTTCTATACCTAATTAAAAAAATGTTAATCTTAAAATAACATAAAAATTTATCATACAGAAAAAGAAGTAGTAAATTTGGACTTCATTCACTATTGTCTTGTTTTTTGTAGTGTAGATCCAATCATCTTGAGCTCGAATCTCTTCACAGTTCCAGCAATGTCTCTCATGGTTGAGTCCACTTCATAAGGGATTTGGTCAACGGTGATCGTCGTGGCGTTGACTAGCTGTCGACATGGCTCCCTGTGTTCGGCTATCGTCCCGTGATAGTGGAAATACTTGATCCTTCCTTCCGTCTTGTGAGTCGTCTTGCCCACCGTGTTCTGTGACATGTGCACCCCCGTTGCTATCACATTGCGCGGTTGCACCGCGTATTTCCTGTCCCTTCTTATTCCTCTCTTCACGTCCTTGTATACTAGTTTCTCAAATCCCCATTTCCTGCAGATGAAATCATAGTAAAGTGACTAGTTACAAGTTCAATCATTCCATAATACAAAAGCATACAACAATACTAAAGACATTGTCCTTACAAGAAACAATTTAGTGTCCAATTTAAGAAATTAATCAATTAGTTAAGATTTCAATAATAATAATACCAATCAATGCAAACTGACAAAATGCAACCTATTCAAATTAACATTAATAACCTCAAAGTTAGGTTAGTTCAATTCACTGCAAATAAATATTGCTCTAGTTTAGCTAAGGTACAATAATGATCAAACATTGGATTCTCATCATGTTCTAAAGAAGCTATAGCTGCCACTTGGACCTCACAAGAACCAGAAATACTAAAATATTATTTATTTAATCTCTGGTATGTGGTTAGAATTACGCAATACCTATTCTTGGTGGAAAATTATAATCACGTGATATAATAGTTGAGATACATGCTTGACTCGAACAAGAAACTTATTCTCTCCTTGGCACCTAACTTTTGTAACCCATTAAGCATCTCAATTATTCAAGTTTCAACCACCAGAGAACTTTCATTCATCACTAGAATACATGTTCAAAACCTACTTGTGGTCAAGTCTCTATCAAAGCATTTCATTATCAACCATCAAAGAACCTTTAAAGAAATACAAGTTTAGAACCACCAAAATAGTATTACTATACTATTTCCTTCAACCAATGATTTAAGATTTCACCTATACTATTTAAAAATGTAACTATAGAGTTCGGAAACAATACAGACCACAAACTAAAATCTAGACACTTTTATCTATTTTTCGCTTAGAAGTATTGGGCAGATGCCAAATTCATAGTGTGATGAACAAGAATCGAATAATCACAGTTGTCAATTATTAGATTCAGAAACATATCACATCTAGTAACACAATGAATTCAGCTTAATTAACTTCTTCTAAATGCCAAATTCAACTTGATAATACTTTAATTGCCAATTGGTATTATTTCAAAGACCCCAAAAATTCTTCATATTCCATTTATTATACAACACGGGTCAATTTAGTGTCCTGCATTGGGAATATTAGTTGAAATTGACTAGTTTACCAAAGAAATTAACAATAATCTTTTGAATGGATCTTCCATATTATGTCATTTTAGATGTTCTACAATAACATTTCAATACAATAATCATGCTTTTCGTGACTAATTCTTTCCTATTATGTTGTATATTATAATTATATGTTTTCAGTAACAGCATTTCTACACTCACATTTCATGTTATGTTATATGTTGATTGTTTTGTAACAATATTTCGCTATAGCAACCAAAAGAAACGATGTATTGAAAATATTGTTATACCTGTAGGATTTTCCGCGGTCTTCTTCTAAACAGAGCTTGTTGGACATTGGCATTTGTTCAATGGTGAACTGTGTATAATCCGATAACGAATCAACCACAGACTTAATAGTACTCTTCTTAGGTACAAATATGAACTCATCCACATCGAAGAAAAACATCCATTTGGCTTGAAATCTGTATTTATGCAAACAATCATTCACAATGAGAAATTGATTGTGATAATAGCCATCAAACCTTTCCTGATCTCTGATATCCTCTAGTGTAACATATCCTTTCTCAATCCATGGTTTCAACACCGCCATTACTCCTTCGTGTACACCTCCAGCATCATGAATTACAAAATGAGATTTCACTCCGAACAATCTAACGTGAAATGCAAGCCATTCCCGTACTCTCTGTGGACTCAAATTACCATACAAAGACGAACCGCAGTAGAGGAAATCGTACTTTGGTGGTTTATTGAATGTTGAAATGAAGTTTGTGAAATCTTTCTCTGATTCTGTTAAAGCCAAAAAAGTGTCGGTGCTATTGAATTCACTATCACCACCGCCATTAGTAGTAGCGTGAATCAGTAACTTTCCGCCATCACTCACTGGGATTGGAAAAGTGCAATTTACAACTAACACAGTATACACTCTGCCATATCCCCAATCTGGAAGGATTTTGGTACCCGTAACATTAATGTGTTTGTGCATATTACTATTGGGGATCCATTGACACAAATAACTGGGTTTTCCATAAACATGAAGAGGCTTGGAAGCTAAACCCATCACAGCAAAAGTATTAATTCCACCTCTATAAGCAGACATCAATATAAAATTATACGCAGCAGAACCAAATGGGTTGAAAGCACGCTTAATAACTCCATTTTCCAGTGCAGGCGGTGGCGGGGGCGGCGGAGGAAGAGCGGTGGAGGCGTTAATAGCTGAAATTGAAACTGAAACAGAATCGAAAGATGGAACAGAAATACAAGTAGTTGAAAAACGAATAGGCATGAATTGAAGAATCGTAATAAGGGAAAACAGAAAAAGTATAGCAGTAAGGATAAATTTGAGTTCAGCTGCACAATTCCATACAATACCAACAAACATTTTCCTCTCTTTCTCCTTGGTCATCACAAAATTGTACGAATAGAAATAACAGAAAATGGCAGACAAAGAAGAAGCAAACAAACAAGATTTTTACTCTCTGTTTTTGTATCAGAAATCTCTCTCTAATCAATGCTGCTTTTGTGGAATAGTGAAGGAAGGTTTATAATCATATATTTATGGAGATTATTTTATATTCAAAATTTAAAAAAAGGAGACTGATTTAATTTTATTTTATTTTGGCTTTAATTATGCTATTGATAGATTCTTGTCTAAGTTTATTTTATTAATTACCATATAAAAATGTATTTAGACAGCTAGATCTATTACTATATTTAACTAAGGTAAGTATCATTTATATTTGTAAAATAAGTTATTAATGGAGTATAATAACTATATAAAAAAGTAGTATTTCTCGTTCATTTTTACAGATTCACTATCATTAAAAAAAATAGTTGATTAATCTATTTCAATATACCAAATTGATAGCGTTATGTGTGACAAAAAAAAAAATCATATATCAAAATTTGCACGAAAATTCTAAGGTTTTTAGATGCAAATTTGATTTGTATCAAGTTAACTTCTCAAATTACTGATGATGATCATTTATGAACTAACAGAGCAAACTTTCGATTTGATCATGGAAGTCTTGTTTTATTCTTAATAATATTAAGAAAAATCGCCGTTTTCTTTCATTTTTCATTTAGATTTGGAAGCTATATAATAGATTTGAGATTGATTTTTTTTCCAAAATTAAAAAAGATATTGACAATCATTTGCTAAACAATATAATTTTTTATATAAAGAAAAAGAATTATTAAAAGTTTGTCTAATTTAGTTATGTCTCAAGAACAACAATTAAACGGATCGATTATGTAAAATCCATCAAAGATTGTATTTAGACAATCTCATATTTGTAATAAACAATTAATAGTCAGTCTGGTAAAAATTTTGATAGGTTAAAAATGTTAATTTTTGTGTTTTTAAAAAATTGTTTGAAAACAATTGGGGTAATTAATGAAGCTTTTGAGAGGAAATAAGATGTGATAATTGAGAGATCATTGATACATATAACAAAAAAATGTATTAATGTCTTAAAGTGAAGATGTGGTGATTAAACAAAATATATAATACTTAATTTTACTTTAACTTGTTAGTTATCCTTACATAGTTATAAATTTATAATATTGCTCTGGTAGTTGCTCATCCATTAATATTTGGTACTATATTTTACTTTGACTATTATTTTATTTTGTTATTATTGTTTCCTTTAATAGTGCAACTATTATTATTTTTGGTCCAGGATATAAAAGTTTATTTGACCCATAATAATGCAAAGAGACAAAGGCGTGATGTGTCTAAGAAATTACAAATGATTTAATCGTCATATTTTACTATGTCGTCATCAATTTAATTAAGTGTATTTTTTTTTAAAAAAAAGTAAAAATTAAAATATTTAAAAATTACATAAAAAATATATAAAGATTTAATTTTTTTCATATTAACTTGATAAGAAGTATGACTTAAAACATTTTTAAAAATTATATAATTAACTTGCAAAAATCGAAACATATGAACTACTTTAGAGCAGGTAAAGCGTTGATTAAAGTTAAGAAAAAAGTATTTAAACAAACAAACAAATTCCTCATCCATAATTATATGTTTTGCTTAATATAATCAACCCTTAACACTTTTTATGATATCTTCAAATTAAATTGTTTTTTAATTGAATACCTTAATTTTTAATAAAATATTTAAAGTAGATATTTTTATTTTTAATATTGAATTTTCTTTTCCAACTGTTTATTAGATAGTTAAGTATAATATATAAAATATATTAACTTTTCATTATGTACATCAATTGTATTAAAAAAAAAACTTCACTATTTAGGTATTTCATAAAAAAGGAACTGATGCTCTAAAATTCTTGCTATAAGTTAAATTAGAAAAAAATCGAACCATAAAAATTTATCATAAGTGGTTTTATACCATATTTCTTTATGAATTACTCTAAAGCTCCTCTTCCATTAAGTTGTTTCATAATATCGTTAAAATAAAATTAGTTATTTATGAAACATATTATTTCGAACTAATTGTACGTGCTACTATACTTAATGATAAAAATAAGTCATTTTAATTTTATGTACTTTTTATATACAACAATTCTACATGTTTATATTATCATCACTAATTTATATTAATTCTCGATTTCAATTTATACACTATGTATGTATACATGTATTTTTTAAATTAATAAATGAGCTATGTAGTTGTCAAATATATTAGACTTTTTCTTGGCGGTGGAGAATTATCACCTCATGCAATACTAATTATGTACCACGTATTGCCCAATCAAAGTCCCTGTCACCACCTCCCCAACCCACGGTCTAGCTCAAAAATGATTAATTGAACACTTTTTATAAAAAATTATTATATATATAAAAAATTATACGATATTTTAAGTTAAAAATAATTTTATTCTTGAGTATTCTTGATAAAATGTCTAATTTTGTGAGTATAATCTTGAGCAGTATAGAAAGAAAAGGTTTCTCTTTGCCTTGGTAAGAATACTAATGAATGTAATATATTAGTAATGGATATAAATTATTTTAAATTTTATGTAGTAATATTATATTTATTAATATTTTTTACTATAAATAAAAGTCCAACACATCTGATATAGTATTTGATAGGCGATGAATTAATGAATACACAAATAACTAAACTCTATATAATTATTTTTATATAAATAATTTATAATTTTTTTATAATCAATCTCTATATTATTAATATATAATATTACTTTCATCAACTTAGCAAACAATCCTAGATTCTTTTTTTTTTTTAAGTGTTGAATTGACAACTTGTAGAGAATATCAAATGGCAAGTGTGGACAATACTACTTTCATGGAAAGAATACTGAATTTGTTGTTTTTCGTGTTTCTTTTGCTAGTTTCTATGTGATAGGTTCATTTCACAAGTTCCTATTTATTTACAATATCAAAAAATAAAAAAATGTTCTTTTTAAAAAAATAATTGTGATCTATTTATTGTCAAATGAATTAATTAATACTACAAATTAAAGAGTATTTAACAAAATAAATTAAATTATTTTCATGAACAAATCAACAATATTACTCGGACATGGAGGTTGATAATCATGTTCATAATTGAAAAGGGAAATAAGCCACAATAAATTAAAACTAAAAAATAATATATAAAACTTGTTTAAGGAACAAATTATTTTCATTCACATATTCAAACATAACTAAATCATACATCCAATATCTTCTCTTCTTCTTTTTTTCAACTAAAACCATATATTGTACAAATAAAACACCTACTTCTTCACATTCCTCTAAATTAACCACCAAAAAAAAACAAACTAAAAGGGTATACATATATATGTATTACAATCTTTAACAACTTATATTGGTTACTACTTACTAGTTAAGTCAATGTCTTATATAATTAAACAATAATATATTAATTTTTGATGTTAGTAGGTGAAGTTTTTCACATAGCAATTGGTTTTTGAGTAGCACATTGGGCATGTCTTGGACAAGTGATAATGTGGTCATTGGTAAGCCCAACTGCCTGCATAAAAGAGTGTATAATTGTTGGGCCAACATATCTAAACCCTTTTTTCACCATATCTTTGCTCATTGTTTCTGATTTTGATGTCTTTACTGGTATTTTGTTGCAAGCCTTGTATTGTGTTCTAATGGGCTTGTTGCTCACAAATCCCCATACATACTTGTGGAATGACCCAAACTGTTTCTTCATCTGTACATTCAAATAATTCGATCACAAAATTAGTTAATGAAAATATGATTTATTCATCTAGTAATGACATGCCTATGTATTAATTATCACTAGGGTGCATATTTGAGTCAAGTATATATATTCAACCATTCCACATTTATGGGTGGTTAAGTAAGCCTCTAGACCTGAGAAATTTTAGTAGCACCTATCAAATTATAACCTTATTAACGAGGACTCGATTTATCGTCATTATTACTTTAAAGTATTGGTTACTAAAATTCCAACAGTTGGCTAAGTCAAGGCCAGATGTGTTATTCTGATTCCATGTGTCCCACCATGTGGTTATGTTAGTAGTATTAATTTAGTGGTGTTAGCTTCATGCAATACAGCTCAAAAAGTTCAGTACAAAAAAGGTATTTGGAACCAATGGAAATGACAGTTTAAAAGTTAAATTAGAGATTTGTGTTATGCTAATATTGTACTAGTACTAATTAGTATTAATTACCTCTAAAATTCTTTTAGAGTTGTCAACAACCCCTCTAACTTGGCTCAACTCAATTCCATATTCAATGCTTGTTGAATTTATCTTCTTTTCATTGTATTTTGCAACTACTTCTGCATCAAATCCTGAAAATGCATCCCTACAACAAAGAAAACAAAGCAAATTACATCTTAAACCTCCACAAATTTATGTCAGATTCTTCAAAAGTAATACTGATACTTTTATATATTCCTAACTATGAAAAGCAAATGCCTACCTGAAATCTTGCCTTCTCTTTAAGACTGAAGTCCAGTCTGATCCAACTTGAGCCACAGTTAACACCAACAACTCAAATAACAGACTGCATATGATTCAATAAGGAAAATTAGTGCCCAAATGCTTCTGAATAAAATATAGAGTTACATTTAAGTAATATATATTTGACGGTACGATATAAAAAACTGTAAAAAACACACAACAAAAGTCAAAAGAATCACTTATCTATACCATGTGTGTCAATTAATTTTTATTGTACAAGGGTGGCTCCACCGCTAACTAATGGTATAACAGAGTTTTTATATCATTAATGTAATTTAACATGTCATAAATATCTTTTATATGGTCATTGCATATAACTTAAACTAACTCGATAGAACATGCGAAGATTTAACGTAGATAAAAAAAAAAGGGTACTTACTTATCATCATGGACAGGAACTCCCCATTCTTCATCATGGTATGCAATATATATAACGTCTAGAAAACAGAACAAAAGCAGAATCGTTAAACAATGTGTTTTTGATCATTAACTCAATTGACGTAAAAGAAAATGGTAATTACCAGAATTAGGTGTGATAAAGCTGCATCTTTTGGCTTCTCTAGAAGTTGAATCCACAGCAGCAGAGAGTAATTTGGGTGAATTAGTTCTTCCATAATGTGCAATTCTCTGTTTCCTCTGGACTTGCCTATTGGCAACTTGTTCCCTTCTTGCTGCTGCTATACTTCCAGCAACTTCAACCATCATAAAAGATGAATCTTTGTCCAAGATTGTGTTTTTAGAATCAATCTTCACTTTCTTGATAGTTGGCTTGATTTTAGGTGAAATAGGAGGACTTGATTTTGTGATTTTGGGTGTCATACTTTTCTCATTACTTGTATTTGTATCCAACACATTAACTTTCTTGATTTTGGGAGAAGGTGAAATCTTGACATTACATGAATTATTTTTTTTGTGGGAATTGTTATAGGGTTGAAGAACAGGACGACCATTGATATGAGAGATTGATTGTGATGAAATATCAACAACTCCTCCTTGTTTCTTGAACTTGTAAGAACACATATTCTTGTTTTCTTGGATAATGGAAGTGGAAAAGAATTTTAAGATTAATAAATGGGCTTATCTTATGGTAAGATAAAATGTGAAGGATTTTATAGAAAAAATGTGAGCCTTTTTTTGAGGGATATGTGTGGAGGGTTGGTGGGGGTGTGTTAGGGAATTGTTGAATGGAACATGGAGGGGTTGGGGTATGCCATCTTGTGAGGGACAATTTTTTTTTTTCTTTTTGTTTAACATAACCACAAGGATGAAAATGACACAAAGAAGAATCTACATTTGCATACAACTATATACTAACACTATCATTTATGGGATTAAGTTGATGGATCTATAAAAAAAGAAAAAAAAGTTAATTTAAACTCCAAAAAAAAATGGGCTATGATGATTACTTATGACATTTTAGTTCAAGATTCAGTATTATAACAACTATATATTGTATGTCCAATTAAACATTAATTCAAAATCAACTTTAATATAGCGCGTATAAAATCTTAAACTCTTACTGAGATCATTTTGCAATAAACAAGCTAAGCTAATTACAAGATCATTTTGCAATACACAAGCTATGCTTAGGTCTAAAGTATGACTTTTTCAAGTTTCATCTCTTTTAGGGTAAGAATCTTATTCCCCTTATCAAGTTCCTATCACTAGTCATCATGACATTTAAGACACTACCCTTTTGTGATCCATCAAAATGTAACATTACCATACAATTTTGTGATACAACATAAGGATAATTGGCATAGGGAGTACAAGGTAACAATAATAAAGAATATTTATTTATAACACATGAGTATTAGAAAAGTTGTTGGTAACGTACACTTTTTTTTAATAAATAGCCTTGAAATACGCATAACAAAAGCTTAATGTACCAAATTGTTCTTTAATTTAGTATCGTCTATTATCACAATTCAGCTTGCAAGGGGGCTTGGATATGATGTTGTGGAAGTTCTAGCTAAGACTTTATTTTTCTCTCAATTTTTTATTACTTCAAATTATTTTCAGGCGTGGGTAGACTTTACTAACATAACAGAAACTATAATAAAACAATACGATAATCGATGTAAAATAAACAACACATCGTAACAAAATCGAGAAATATTATATTTATATTTTTCAGTGACCAATCTATTTTTTGGTGCGTTGTGCCAATCAACTGTTATTTTCATTTCTCCAGGAGTATAATCTAAACCTTATGTTGTAAGCAATATATATGTGACAAGAGTGAAATCTTGGACTTCAAGCAGTACTATTCAAGTTCAAATATAATTACTTATGTAAAAAAGACTCACATGTTGGAAAGCTTTCTCTAAAATTTAAATCTGAAACTCTATTAAAAATGAAAAAAATACTTGTTATTGTATCACATTCGATAACTCAAAAACAACTATAAGTACTCAAGTTCTAACTTTAAAATTATGATCAACCAATCAATTACAACATAACAATTGCGTTTAGATCCATCTCTTAATGGAATTGTAATTTGTTATGTTTTCCAAAATAAAGACAGCAACTTAGAGAATGTCAATTCACTCACCTAATTTGATTAATACTTGGTACTAATTTTAATGGATGGTAATAATATCACATGTAAGTTACTTTGGATTTCAATAGAAAAAAGAAAGACAAGCCATGTGCAAATCCATCAAATAATGAGAAGCAATTCTTGGCAAAAACACAAGATGATTGACATCTATCATATCAATAGGTAGCTCCATAATTTTTTCGTTTATTTCAGTTTGATTAAATTCATATACAAATATTGTTAGATTCAACGGGACATACTTTTAATATGATATTCATTTCTAGAGATTTAAATCTAAAATCTTTAAGAATTTCAATTATCTCACCACAATCCATATTGATCCAGTGTAAAATTTTTGCTATCAAACATCAATTAACTTTTTGTGAACCTTCCTCGAAAACTCTTTTTCTTTTTTAAAAGTGTATTCTTGTTTATTTATTATTTATTTCTAAAAGAATCAAGAAGGACACAAGGAAGTTTACGCTTAGAATCAATAAGACCTAAAAAAAATGTTTAAAAATAGAAGTTTTTATCCAATAAATACATGCAATGGGGTCTATACTCGTTATTTGTTCGTTTTTATAAATTATTAAGTCAATATTTTTACTTCCTATTGGTTATTTCACTTTTATTATTTCCATGTTGCAAAAAAAAAACAAAAAAAAAAACAAGAAGTTAAATGAAAAAAAATAATAATATAATTTTTAAACTAATTTAATCATACGATATAATAACATATTCAATATAATTTTTTTTTGATTCATCCAATGCTTTTTGCACATAAGTTGGGATCTGTTTGTTGAATTTTTTTTTCTCCTTTTTCCTTATTTATCTCCTAAAACATACAAAGAGAAAGGGAAAAAAATAGCTTATAGTATTATGTACCAATTATTTATTTGTGTACGTACGTACAATCTAAAGTGGAAATAAAAAACCTTTTTGTAATTATATGGAATAATCATGTCACATGCTACATGGTTAAATAATTCCTTTTTTTGTTTCCCTCATTTTTCTTACTCCAATATTAAAATAGTAATATTCATAACAAATTTCAGAAATATATAACAAGATAAAATGGAGTGATTTAGAACAGGATGTCCGCAAAATAAGATAAATATTAAAATGAAACAGAATTGCTCAGTGCATTTGGTAAAGCATAATTGCGATTTATTAGCAAATTTCAAAAATTTAAGTTGAATGGCATTTTGGATAATATTTCTAACATTTCCGTTTCTTTTTTTTTTGTTTTTTTTTTTTTGTTAAACTTTGTTATAATACTACTTCTAAAAAAGAGGCTATAAACAATTTGTCAAGATACCTGAGTGTGTGTCATTGGTAATTTTCGTGTTTTCTTCTATGTAATATTGCTTTATGTAGATAGAAAATTATGTCAAAACTATCGTAAACATATAAGTTGTTTTCGTTAATTCTTAAAATATTATCTATACCACATAAATTGAATAAAGGGAGAAATCTATTACATAAAATATATTATAAATTACAATAATTAATAAATTAAATATAAAAAAAGAATTTATATCAAAATGATTAATTTTTGAGATTTCATTTGTATCGCATACTGATAAAGGAAGCATGGGGTGATAGCTATGACCTACATGCATGTTTAATTTTGAACAAGTACACAATCATATCGTAATGAATTATTGTAGCACTGCAACCACAAAAACACAAAAAGCAACAGGGGAAAGTTTTCTCATTTTTGTCTCACATGCTAAGTTAATTAGAGATATATACAATTTTATAGTTTTTCTCTCACATGCTAAGTTAATTGGAGATAAATATAATTTATAGGGTCCCTAATATCCCTCAGCCAACCAACAAAAATATGTGTACATGTATAAAAAAAATAAAAAATTTAAGAGTATTACTTACAAATTTCCAGCTCCTAATAGGAAGGAGGGCCAAAGGGCAACTTGATCAATTAATATCTACATTAAAGAGGATAGATAATACTCATTGAACTTTTATTTTTTTACGGTATAAGTAGTTAACACTTTTTATTTTTTTAAAAAAGAAAAATCGTTCAAACTCATTCAAGTTCCACTAAATTAAGTTTTGTTTTGTTTAAAAACTTAACCTAGCGAGTCGAAGATGAAATGACTCAATGAATTAAAATAGCGTAATTTGATGGGTCATGAAAAATTGAAGGAACTACTCGAGCTAATAATTTACAAAGACTTTCACTTCTATGTTGGGCAAATTAAGTTATAACATGTTAGTTGATTAACTCTAACCCAAACAAACTTTGATCTATATATATGACCTTTATTGATTTCACAATTGATTCAAAAGCCACCTATAAATGATTGATCAGATAGCTATACTATACAAATAAAAAAATAATTTTTTTATACATATATATTTATCATAGATTTGACACGTCTATATATGTCTGTGTGTGAGAGAAATGTTGAGCATGTGTATATGCATGTGACAACCAATTTTGTGAAATTGACACATGAATAGAAATGTTGTCCCTCTTGGTTGCTTTTTGCAAGTTCACATATTGTACTAGTGACTAGTGAAGGCCATATGCTCTTAATTAGCATCAACTCTTATCCGTAAGACAAATTAAATCCCTCACATGCATTGCTAGGGGCATTCAACTTTGAGCTAAGTAGGGTTGGGGGAGAAGATTTCGAAGTGGACGTTTGATATTTTGGTTCAAAAATGATTCTAATATTTTGATTTTTGATTTTATTATTTTAATAATGTCTATCTATTACCGGACTATAGTTTGTTTGATTTGATTCTATTGGATTTAATTTAGTTTTTTTTTGTTCGATTTAATTCAATTCTTCTATATGAGGTTGAGCTATTTTTTACTTAAAAAAATATAAACATCTTTAGTGTAGAAATTAATTAGAAGAACAAAGACAGAGCTGAACTTCACATTTTTATTTTTTTTTAATATTGTGAAAACAAGGTAAAAATATAATATTTCTTCACTAAGGATAAAACATTGAATCTCCTGAAAAAATAAATCTAGTATAGTTATAAGGTGGTTCAAAAAAAGTTGCTTAAGCTTATTTTTTGCTTAAGCTAGAGGTTCCATATTTAAATCTTAAAATCCTGAATTTGCGACTGTCAGTTTATGAACACGAAAAAACCTTTGAAGCAAATGCCAGAGCTAAAGTTGACATTTTGTGAAGAATCTATTGCTTTGTCTGGAGATCATCATCATTCTGAATGGTTTTCAAGTTGTTATTATGCTATGCGAATAAAGAAACTTGTCCTTCATTATTCCTATCTCATCATATACAAAGGATAAATCGCCATTTGTACAAAAAGGGTGTCTGGCAAACCTCCACAACTCTTGTTTTCATGAATGAGCATATGCACGCACCACATCCATTATTGGAGCTTGACATATCGGACATTTTCCAATACCAGAAATCAATTCATGTGCACACAAGAAACAGGTGCACATATGTCCACATCTGAAGCAAAAACAAAAATGTATGAACATCACTAGTATTGTTTATAGTTGTTCAGTTCCCTACTTATCTATGTACCTGTAAAGAAGAGAATCAACTGGTTCCTCATAGCAAATACAACATTTTCCTTTGTTTGAACCCTTTTTATCTGAATTCCCAATGCTCTTTTGACCTGTAGTATAAAAAAATGTATTAATCAAATGTATTACAATCTCATAGCATCATGGATATTTGTTGTTCCAACTCACCTAACTGACTGATTGCAGCTGCAACGTCCTGCTTAATCGAATGTTGTAACTTCATTTGCATGTTCATACAACTCTTCATAGATCTTCGTATTTCAAAAATCTCTTGGTGGAGTTGCTCCATATGTCCTCTCATTTCATATATGAGTTCCATTTCCTGTTTAATGCAATGCAATCTCATAACGACTAATGATTCTAATCCCATATTTTAAACAACAATATCTGGCAAGGATAGAGAACCCACAGTTGAAGGATGTCCGGTGGAGGAAGAACATGGTTGGGAGTATATATTAGACGATTGAGATTGCAGTGAAGAAGGAGACGGGAAGTGATAAGAGTCATCAGTAACTTCCTGGTATGGATTTGTGTTCCATGACTGTGAAGATGTATTCTGAAGAATTAATGCTTCAGCTTCATCGTATTGTGGTCTGCTCGGGATATTGTCATCTTCAGAGTCATCGTTATAGCCCCATTCTACTTCTACTTCTTCTTTGCCATTCTGTTCCACTTCCTCCTCCTCATCTTCAGCCACTTGTGCTGATACTGGTTTCTCAACATGGCTGATCCTTGCATTTGGTAGTTGTTGTGAGCGAGACACCATAATTCGATCAATTTGCTCTCTCAAACCACTCGTAAGAAACACTGAAACACTTTTCCTGCACGAGTATGAAAATCAAAACCGAAGTGCAAGTCATGAACCATGCTTTGATTTCAAAAGTTGAAGGATGAATATCATAGGCGTGAGCAAGGACATAAACTCAAAGGCATGTAGGACTGTTTATTAAAATGCTGCATTTCTTTTCAGGTTCTTAGAAATCTATGTGTTTGATTCTCATCTCAAATCAGACGAGTCTTTAACTACAACATTGAGAGGGACAAAAACCAATAAGCACTTGCACACTTTAAGAAGAAAACTTTACTTCAAATATTAAGAAAATCATTTAAAGATGCTTCAAGTTTGAATGTCTGTGTATAACCGAGACTTTCATATTTTCGCTACGCTAATGGGACAGATAACGAATATTTATGTATATGTGGATGGTTAAGAGGCAAACCAAAATCACAAAGAACAAATTTATAGGATTATTATAACAATAAATTTGAAGGAGGTTGCAAATACCGGTGAAGAAGTTGTTGTATGTCATGATTGCGTGAGAAAGGATCAAGCATCTCTTGGTATCTTTCTTGCCTGAGACCTTCCCATTCTTTCCGTGGACGAGAAATATAACTTATCCAGTCTTCATTGTCTTGCTGATAGTTAGACTGCAGTTCATCCCATCCACTAGTTGTGAGGGAATAATCACTTACCGAGCCACTGTAACTTTCAACTAGACACTGGTTGGTTGCTTCCTCCTCCAGGTCGCTTTGAGGATTCGTGCAATCACTAGTCCCTGGAAGTTGCTTGTTCTCGTCTCTATGCTTAGGAGGTCTTCCTGCCTCTACAAAATCCAACAAGTTGCTATGGCTAGCTTCGGAACTTGTGTTTCCCCTACTAGCTTTTTCAGGGATATCATCTAAGCTCTGTGCTTGACAAGTATAGCTCGGTAAGCTGGTAAGGTTCATGTCATGTTGATTTAATATACAAGAATCTTCTGATTTTTTTGCCATCTCCTTCTGATTTTCGGACAAGTTAGTAATCTGTATGCTGGTTGCCATCTTTCTCGAGTTCAATTTCTTACATAATTCCTCATAATGATTCTCTTCACGCGGTTGATTGGATATACAAAAAGTTCCAACCTTTGGGTTGTTATCTACCACCTCTTTATGGTTGTTTCTTGGTTTATGATGACTCTCTTCTTTAGCTGTGCAGGGGTCTTGAGCCTTTTCTCCTGATGCTGTACCAGGCTGCACTTCAGCTCTCACCCTGACAAGCTCCTTGCGTCGATCCCCTTCTCTTTCCTGATGTGATGAAAATCTGTTTCCGATTTGTATGCTAGGCGCCACGTTCCTGGGGCTTACTTGCTCGGGTACTTCCTCATGATGACTCTCTTCTTGTAGCTGATTGGAAATAGCAATATTTTCAACTTTTGGTTTGTTATCTACAACCTCTTTATGGGGGCTTCTTGGTTTCTGAAGATTCACTTTTTTAGATATGCTAGGGTCTCGAGTGTTATCTCCCAATGTTATAGAGGTACGTATTGAGTCGACTAGTACACCAGGCTGCAGTCGTGCTCTCTCCTTCACAAGCCCCTTAAGGGGATCCTCTTCTTTCTGCTGAAGTAATGAAAATCCAGTTCCTATTTTCGCGGAGTTACTACGACCTAGTTCTCTTTGGTGGCTTCTTAAGCTTTTAAAGTCCCTATGACTGTTCTCTTTATGTTGTCGATTTGGTGTGGAAGGGAGGCTTCCGCTCTCATGGATGCTTTCTGCTACTTCTTTTGAGGTGTTTCTTGAGACAGCAAGACCATGCTGTCCTATTGTATTGAACTTTTCCCTGAAATGAATTAACATTATGGTTTAATGCATTGTGCACTATACATCAGAAAGATTAGAACTTTGTTAAACAAAAGCATAGTTGAGTTCCTTTCAATTACACAACTAATTGCTTTGGATCTTCTGCTTAATGTGTTTGGTATATGAAGGAAAATAGTATTAAATAAGTGATTCTCTGTTGATTGATTAGTAAGAAGAAAATATTGTCCATCTTGGAATAATCTAGACAAATACTTGACACAGAACCCGAATCCCCCACCCTTTACCTGTCCTTACCCCAAGATCCGACCCCAGCACTTAACCTCAACCCCGACTCAGAACTTGATCCTCGAAATCATCCTAGTCTAACCCGAAGAACCAACCATAATCACCACTCAGGATCCGATGTTGACTAGAGAACTGAACCCCCCACCCTGATCTCAAACCGAGACCAGAGACTCAACTCTGAGCCAAGACCAGCATTGAATCTGAGATGGGGTCGGAATCAGGTCCAGCTCGAGTCATGGTCGAGAACAGGAGTCGGATCTCTGGTCGAGGTCAGATATTGAGTCCCCATGTCGAAGTCGGATAACGGGTTTGAGGTTATGTGGTGGGGTTGAAAGAGAGTTTTGGAAAGAAAATTCATTACTTTTTTGTAAGGAAGTCATTTTTTTAAAATTTGAGGAAAAATACGTCAATTTGAAAAACATTTTCCAAAATATTTTAGTGAACCAAACATGAGAAAATTGGAAAACATGTTACTTCAAGCGCAATGAAGACGCCTAGCACAGAGGTGTCAAGACTTGAAAACTAGAAATACCGCCTGGACTATGTTTACCTCATAAGCATCCCAAAACAAATAGACAACTAAAAGATGTTTCATTAGCAACCACAATGTAATCTAATGGTTTCAAGAATGCTACTTAGCGGGAAGAACCTCTCGACTCAGGAGCACCTGAATCTATTCTTTTGGTGTCACCATTCCTTCTCTGTTAAAGCATCCGCCCATTTCTCAATGAAAGGAAACGCTACTCGGGGATCCAAAAAAGAAACATGGTGCCTTTCCCAAGAATGGTCATTCAGCATTCACACATGGAAGGAAAAACAATGAAAACAGAAGGATGTACTGCACCTGAGATGCATAATTGCAGAATGTTTCGATTTATTTGATTCAGACGCCGAGCACTTCACTGAATGACCTCCTCTAATTTCTGCACCATGTCGTATGAGTCTAACTCGAAGCAAAGCCTAGTCAGGAAGTTGAATTATAAGGATCAATTAGTACCCACAAATACAAGTGTTCAGTTCTAACATTGTTAAAGCTGTGCAAAATCCTTAGAATTGATATATACATACATACACATCAAGAAACCTAAACGGTATCTGCTCATCATACCAATTAGATACTCTACATCATCTTCATATTTTTTTCGAGTTTTGACTTGTCGATAAATTAAATATTTCAGGGAACTTATTAGTTGTTCTACAGTACAGTATAGTCTAACCAAACAAGCAAAGCAAAATGTGTAAACAATAACAACAAACATACACTAGAATACCGTCTATCCAAACATTGTTTCAACATCAATATAGTACAATACGAATCAAGATTACAATCAATATTAGGGGAGAAATGTACCTGAATTCTGCCTCTTTGTTGGAACTTGGAAACCGCCTTACGTTCCACAAGACCTTCAAGTTCCCTCTTCCTATCGCGCTCCATTTGCATGAGCAAATCACTGAATGCCTGGCGCCCCCTGATGAATCGAGGTGAACTCAAAACCGGTGAAAAGTTACACCTCTGTCCTTCTGAATGATCCTTTATTGCTGATGTCCTAACACGAGGCAACGGTGATCCACCATTGACAGCAGCAGCAACAACATTAGCACCATTATCAAATTTGAGTTTCTTGATTATATCAGCAACTCCCAACCTCTCACTTTCTTTAACATCAGAATCAGAATCTTTACTTATATCTGTTTTATCATCTGATTCCCAACCACATTCACTTTTCATGACAATTGAACAAGACTCATCACACACAAATCCCAAATTCTCATAATTATTAACCAAATTCAAACTTTTCGAATCTGTTTCAATATCTTTCCATTTTCTAACAAGAGAAGAAACACCCCCACCACAACTTTCTTGATTCTTGCCACCAAATTCTGTTTTTTTGCATTCGAATAAATCAACATTGTTTTGCGAAGAATCAGATGGAAAAGCTTTACAAGAATGCAAATGGGATTGAACCAAATTCTTGAAATTTTGGTTGAAAGAATTGGAATCTCTAGTACTAGTACCACAACATCTATTATTAAGAACATAGCCAAATGGAGAAGAGGAGGCAATTTCTACTTGTGAAGAAGCCATTTTTAGGAGAAAAAAATAATAATCTAATCCTCACTTCTTCTCCACAAATCAACAAAAAAATACTATTCTAAATTAGAAGAAAAACAAAAAAGATGAAATCTTTGAACATGACATTATATTATTTGTTTCAACAAGCCAAAAGATTTAAGAGAAGAAGAGAGAAGAAGAATGTTTCATAAAAATAGGCAACATAACAGAAACAATATAAATGGAACAAGATTTTAGGAGAGGCATTTAACCGTTTAAATTTAAAACAATGATCATCAATCAATAATAATAATAATAACAAACTATTTAGCTTATCTATATTTTTGGTCTTTATCCAATGATTCAGTCAAAAGTGTAGAAATTTGAAAAAAAAAAACTTAAATTTTGGATGAGTATTTAAGGTAGAGAGAATTGTTCTATTGGAGGGAATTTAAAACGTCAACTGATTATTTATAACTCAAACGCACGTTACGCCTTATATTTAACACCATATTTAATATTATGGGAGTGACACTGTTTATAATACGCAAATTTCTCTATAACATCCTCGTTTGTTTAGTTATTGCGAAAATATGATAGTTATAATATGAGACCTCTTATAATATCTGTGAAAATATAATAATTATAATATGAGACCTTTTATAATATATAATACATAACTTTTCGATAGATCAATTAACATCCTTCAAATAGACGTAGCTCGAATACTATTAAATATATTGTCATATATGAAAATGTTGAGCAAACAATCAAAATATAGAAGCTTCCCATATAAAAATTGAAAGTACCTTAAAGAAAGAAAGGAAGAAAACGAAAGGACTATGACGTATATGACGTGAATTATGGTAATGTGATATAAAGACAATCTAAAACTCTTATCTATATGATGTACTTAATTAGAGGTTTTAGATTTAAATCTTTAATTAAATAAGTCTTATAATACGTAAATTCAAATTTATCAAATTATTGTAGAAATATATTAATATTGAGTGGATTTTTTTTTTTTTTAAAAAACAAAATAGGGACGTTATGAATTTATTGGGACCTTAATTAACCATAAAGAGAAATTGTTGAAATTACAGTTGTAGCATTAAGATGCAAAGGCCGGTTTGTGGGCTACTCTTTTTTAATCAATAAAATTTGAAATGATAAAAATATCATTGCAACAGTTTTGTTTTAAAAAAAAAACAAATCATTGGAGATTTGATGTTGTGTTAGAGTCTCGATTAATATAAATTCAACACACATAAAGATTATTAGAGGGAAAATATTTGCAAATAAAAAATTTATATAAAACACTTCTAATTAAAAATGAAGAAATTTTATTATCTTAATTATTCCATCACAATTTTAATCGGTATTTTATCATTATTAAAATCTAATTCCATACGTGCTACTAGTAGTTTGCCACGCTAAATTTGAATTGTTACTATCATTTATAATTGTTCATTGATCAATTCCATATTTTAAGGGCTTCCACTTGTCTCCAACCCTTTACTAATTGAAGTAAAAATATGTGTTCTGTCATTTCAAACACTATTCATAACAAGATTAATGTGGACCAAAAAATTATTTCCATGTGTTATTCAAATGAATGCATGTATACATGGTTTCACCATATTATACCTCTCAAATATTCATAGATTTAACATAGACAAAAAATTGAGGAAATAGTCTAATTTCTTTAAAATATTTCTTAAATGTTCAAAAAAATGTGTAAAAATAGTGAGGCTTCACATACTTCTCCCTCAACCGCCTTTAGATGATTTGTAAAAATTTTGCAAAAAAACATCTAAAAGTCATATCATCAAAATAGTCATAAGGCTAAAACACATGAATAACTGAGAAAATTATCTTATTCCTGTAAAAATGGCTCCTAGAGATGTCCAAAACATATGAAAAAAATGATGATGTTTAATGTACTTCTTCCCCTACTCCATACGAAGAGTTCCATAAAAGTTTCACAAAAAAAAAATCATTAAAAAGTCATATCACCAAAATATTTATGAGCTAACACACATCAAAACCTCAGAAATATCACCTAATTCCTTTAAATGGATCCTAAATGTCCAAAATAATGCAAACAATAGTGAGACTCCATGTATTACTACCATAACTCCCTATGGAGGATTTCGTAAATTTTTTACAAAAAAGTCACATTACTAAAATATTCATGATTATTAACACATACGAAAAACTCAGAAAATTACCTAATTCTTGTAAAATGACTCATAGATGCACAAAATCTATGCAAAAAATGGTGAAGCTTCACGTTTTTCTTCTCCTAATACTTATAGAGGGTTTTGTAAAGGTTTTGCAAAAAATAGTCGGGAGGCATACAACCAAAATATTCATGGTCTAACACACACGAAATACTGAAAAAATTGTCTAATTCATATAAAAGGGCTCTAAATACCTAAAATATGTGTAAAAAATAGTGAAACTTCACGTATTGCTCCCCTAACTCCTTAGGAGATTTTTATAAAGGTTTTAAAAAATTATCTGAAAATCAAATCACCAAAATATTAATGAGATAACACACACACACAAAAAAAACTAAAAGTATCACCTAATTCTTGTAGAATGACTCCTTAATCTCCAAAATATGTGCAAAAGATGGTGAGGACTCACCTACTACTCTCCCTACTCCCTAAAGAGTGACCCATAAAGATTTTAAAGAAACTCGTTCAAAAATCACATCTCCAAAATATTTATTACTAACATATACGAAAAAACAAAAAAAATCTCCTAATTTCTTTAAAATAACTCCAAAATTCGCAAAGGTTTGAGTTTCGTACTTATTATTTATTGTGCATTATTCATACCACTAAGTGGTATTTCCATATACAAATCACATATTTCAATCATCTCAAATTTATATATAAAAAAAGATCAAAATACAAAAATTACATATTTTTAAGGTAAAATTATAATTTATTCTTTTAAAAATCTATAATTACAAAAAATGTCTCAAAGCGGATACAATAATATAAGCGTTGATACATTATCTTATGCGCGAGATACATTAATCGTTAAGTAAGATATATTACATTTTATATATGATACACTAATTTGATGTGTGAGATACACTAATCTGATGTGTGATGTACATTTTATAAATAATACATTAATCTGATGCGCGAGATATGCTAATGTAATGCGCGAGATATACTAATTTGATGCACGAAATACACTAATATAATGCGCGAAAATCAGAGATTTTGGAAATTTATAGAACTTATAGGGAATAATGGAAAATTAAAAGGTCATATTTCCGTAATTAATCCACAAAAAAATAAATGAATTTGATCTTTACAATTATGGGTTTTATATAGGACAATTTTCACATATAACAAACATAAAATTCATATTTGTCTGTTATAGCAAAGTTTTCATAATTGCACTCCATAGAATACATTGTATAATTCGCTATATATATACACAATTGAAGCGAATTGTATAAAACGAGAAATAGAAATAGACTTGGGCAGAGAATTGTATAAAACGAATTGTATAATTATAAGTGTATAGAACGATAATATATACATTTTGAATTTGTATAAAATGAGAAAGAGAGAAAGATCGAAGAGACTTGGGCAGGGAATATACAATTGAATCGAATTGTATAAAACGAGAAAGAGAGAAATTATATACAATTTGAATTTGTATAAAACGAGAAAGACAAAAGAAACTGGGCAGGAGAGTATTTTTATTTTATAATTATAAGTGTATAGGACGAAAATATATGTATTTGCATGTGTATAAACAATTTTCTCTCGCTTTATACAAACATAAACGCAATTTATACATTTTGCTTCTTTTGTATAAGCGAGACAGGCGAGGGTGGTGAGCGAGATTAGGGAGAGTGGCGAGCGAGATCTAGAAGAGGAGAGAGAGGGGAACAAAAATATATATATTTCTACAATTTTCTCTGCTTTATACAATTAGATCAAATTTTACACGCTTGTATTTATATAAACGTGAGAGTAAGGAGGGAGAGATGGAACGAGAGAGGAGAGTGGCGAGCGAGAGCTTGAAGGAGAGAGATGACTGACAAACAATTTACAACGGGACACAATTAAATCGAAAAGTGATTATTACAATTAATTTGATTTATTAGTTTGCCATTAATATATAATTTTCTTTTTTATAAATATGGCCCAAACCCGACCCTAGTAGAATCCGACAGTGTTGAAAAAGGGGCAGTGGAATTTCTCAGCCTATACACCTCGCCTGCTGCTGACTGACCATTTTTTCCACCGCCGAAGAAGAAAGAAGAAGAAGAAAAAGATGCCGTTGAGTGCAACAATGGTGGGAGCCCTTTTGGGATTGGGTACCCAGATGTACTCGAATGCCCTTCGAAAACTTCCTTACATGCGCCGTATTCTTCTATTCTCCTATTTCTTTTTTAATTTAAGAAAATACAGTTTTTTTCTTTTGGGATTAGCTGCTGATTTTTTGGTATCGATTGTGTAGATCCATGGGAACATTTGTTGGGTATGGGACTTGGTGTGGTGGCTGCCAATCAGATGGTGAAATGGGAAGCTAAGAGCAATGAAGATCTCGACAAATTGCTTGAGAAATCTAGGCAAGCTAATGAACGCCGTTACTTTGGTAAGTTTTCATATCAACCAAATTTCGATTGAACAACCTTAATTGGATTTAATCTTTCTATCTATTAGTAATTGTGCAATCACTTTGTAAAGACACAAGCTTTGAAATTGATAATCACAGATGTGCTTAAATGAGGGTCTCTACTACTGTTTACTGCTAAGTATGTTTTGACTTGGCATGAAATTTAAGAATATTTGAACGATTTTTGAATCTTGTGGGCGGTGTTGAATGAAGCAAAATGCTCTTTAGTCTTGTGGTCTTACTCGTGCCGTGTAAAAAATTGGGTGGAAGAGTTGCAAAAAGGGAAAGAGGCATTCTTTTAATGTAAGACGAACAAATTGAAATGGAGGTAGTAGTATTGCCCTTAAAATTTTGTTGGAGGATATACATACAAGATGGCTAATTTGAAAAAAGGAGTCTTGTTTGGGTTGGTCAATGTTATTTGTAGGTAAAATAAATCTTTCTTCTTCTAGAGGAAGTCGTCGGGCAATGGGAGGTCAGTGCAATTGATGGAGGAATCCTTAGAAAATGTGGGAATCATTAGTGATTCCATGCCTTGAAATGTTTAGGGATGTCTTTAAAGTAGTGAATAACCTGTTCAAAACTTTAGAAAAGTTGTCTTTAAGGATATTGACTATCATTGCACATTGGGGTCCTTTCCTGAAACGATCCTATTTTTTCATGTCTATCTTAATTCTTATGTATTTATCTTGAAAAAAGGTGAAGAAGTTTATAATTTCGGTTGTGTTTTATTGGATTCTGCTTTTACTTTTGGGTTGCAAGTATCTAGTTCTTCGATGTTAATGGATCTTGTTGTTCATTTAAAGCTTCCCAATTCATCATGTAATTTGCTAATTTTACAAGTATAAATGAGTTGACCTTATTCCTTAAAGATGAAGCGTGTATTGTTAGATTTGACCTAGTACTGAAAGTACCTCTACTACCCTCAATTATCTGTCATGCATTTGGATTGGCTGCCCTAGTATTTCCAGTACCATGATTAGTTTTCTCCTTAGATGACTATTGCACCTTAAAAGGAAGTTAAGGAGCAAAGTAAAGATACTGGATAAAAGGTCAACCAGAATTAAATTTTTCTTGTGTGGGTTAGGCACAGGGCACTGGTTAGAATACTGCCGTAGACAAAAGCTTTTTAATTAAGTGGAGAACAATTGAAGGGAGGGCCCGTTATCCATCAAGCTTCAAGCCATGCGCCTCCTGTGTCGGAGATTTATCCGTGATCAACAAAAAAATCTTTGCTTAGTTCAGCAATGCTGATGTTTACAGTTATCAACTGGGCCGTTTTCTCTTTTGCTCCCTTGCTACTTCTACTGATTCACTTTCTCCTTCCAGAAGCTCTTTTTGGGCAAAACTATTATTCCTATACTCATGGGAAAAGGGATGATCAATCTCGGTTGCATCTTTTTCACACTTTGCCACAAATTCCGTACCTGCATATTCTTTGTAACCCAGTAACAAGCAGGTGGTTTCCTTTGGGATATACCATCTTCAAACAACTTTTGTCTTAAAACAGGTACTCTGTTACCACCATTGAAATAAAACGAAAAGCAATAAGTAGTGGAATAACAGAACCAAGAATAATGAATTTAGAATTAGATCAGATTAAAATTCTCATGAAATATAGCTTCCATATGCAATTAATATTTCTTTTATTACATGACATAATTTGGTTGTCAGACTTGATTATGAAAAGAAAAGCTTTAAGAGTTATACTAGATTATATTTTGTTTTCAGCGACATGGGATGTGGTTTGTGTTAAATGGCCTTAGGTGTTGGTTGGTTTAAATGTGGTATTGTGTTTATATCACTGATAGGTTTTGGCTTGGGCATTAGGTTTATTTCTGAGGGTAAAGTTGTCTGGGTGTTATATCTGAAGGTCATTGTTTGGGCTCTGGCAAAAGAGGCAAACAAATATTTGACACCCACCTCATTCTCGCATTTTGAATTAGAGTTGATGGTAGCCTTTTTGACTAAAAAGGCAAACCAAGGGAGCCATTCAATCTTTGATGCTCCAATCTGTTCCTTTTTTGGGTACGGATATGTTGCATGAATTATTTTAGTGTTAGTAATTTTGTCTAATTGATTGACTATGCAAAGAAAAAAATGAATTAATAGGAAGTAACCACTACGAGTACTTACATGCTCAAACATATTCCAATAATCCAATCATGTTCACACCCAACAGAACTAGTTGTTAATCAAAAAGTGTAAATTCCACCACTCAACTAAATCATCATGTAAATTCCACCATTCACTGGTAATGAGTGTTACATTGACAAGAA
The DNA here is from genome assembly GCA_032847665.1 of Solanum chilense. NCBI lineage: Eukaryota > Viridiplantae > Streptophyta > Magnoliopsida > Solanales > Solanaceae > Solanum > Solanum chilense. Next base: position 619,221 of record CM064972.1, read on the forward strand.
TTATTCATAATTTAATGTAATGATGTAAGTATTAAGTAAAGTTTTATACTTAAACTTACAATCAAGAATTTAGATGTTAATATTTTCACTTACCAGGCTTGTCGTTTTAGATACAATTTTGTCTTGTACTTCAGTGCTTGGAATCAATTTTTCCATACAAGCATACAACCATCTGTTACTTCTTTACAATTTTCAATGACTTAGTTTTGATAGAAGTACTCTAGATTTAGAAAATGTCCAGCAGTCTTTGTCAAAATTAGTTTACCCACAATACAAGGACCTTAAATCCCTAAAATCAATTGAAAATTCATTCCAAACCGACCTTCAAATAAACAATTTTTGATTTCTCTACTTTGGGGTTTAAAGTCTCCACTCTGTGGATAGAATCACGAAAAGGATTTGGTGAACTCGGAAAGAATTCTTTGGAAGTACCTGCCTGCTTCTCTCTCATGTTCCAAAAAAATTTCTTCTGAAGTATGTGTGAATTTGTTTGTTGGCCTCTTATAGAATATTTTAATGATGCTTTTGATATTTCATGATTTGAGCTGCATGAACTTAAACATTTGTATTTTAGGTAAGAAATGATGTCTAGAGATGTCATTGAAGGAAAATGTTTGGTATTCAATTCTCCTTCTGTATTTATGTGGTGATGTTTGATCGGTCATTGAGTTTAAGAAAGATTCTTAGAAGCCTCTCTATAGTCATACCTGCAAAAGCAAGAACAAATTAAGCACTGTTAATATGTTCTTAATTTTTCATTCTATAGATATTGAACATTTTAGACACATATGCCATAAGCCTTGTCAAAATGTTGAAAGTCCATTTTTTACTTTGTCAAAAGTAAAATAAAATGGATGGGAACATTTTGGTACACACAGTGCATGAAAATGACATGTAAATGTATATCTAAAATCATGGGAACCGTTCTAGAAACTACATAGGAAGAGTAGAACCATGAGCTAAGGTAAGTTCAAATTCCAGAGGATGTGAAAACACCAGGTGATTTTTCCCATCTGTCCAAATGTTGATGGATAGAGTTGTTTGGTACCTATACTGGTGGAATTAGTTGAGGTGTGCGCAAACTCACATACCATGGTTATAAAAAAAGAAGAGTAAAAGCATACTACAATACCAAAGGCTCAGCATAACTGATGGAGAAAATCCAATTGCCCCTTATGTTCAACCATCAAGTAGAATCTAGTTTGTGCTTCATGTTTGTGTCTGTATGCTTTAAGGTGTGTGCCTCCCGGAAGTTACTCTTCTGGGCTCTATAATTTTTGCTGGAGTGGCTTTCTTTTATGTTGTGTGTAACTGTGGTATCGTAGTTTTCCTAATCTCGCTGGAGCTTTTGTTGCAGACGAAGACGAAGACTAATACTATGGATGATTTGCAGAGAGTATGTTGCAATATCAGCTGCAATGATTCAAATTGTTTGCTTAAGCAGTTTTTTCCCTTTTTATAAGATTTGCAGTACATTGATCTTTTGTATCGGCGAAGAACACTTTGCAATAATCATATTTTGGATGTCTTGCAAAATGTGTGTTTGCCTAATAATGAGATCATCCATAGTCTCCTACAGTCAGTCTTATGACTGCTTTGGATCATTTTATATGTTATAAACCTCAACTTATTAACATTAAAAAAACAGCACTATCGTTTTTCCTTTACATGCTCCTATGGCTAAATTCCGAGGTCTATCTGAAACAACTTCTCTATCCTCGAGGTAAGGGTAAGTTTTGTGTATATCCTATCCTCCTCTGATTCCACTCTGTAGGAGTAGATCGAGTATGTTGTTTCTCACGTGAACTTTAAACATATTTGATTTTTCAAAATATAAAACAGAGTTCCAAGATATTTTACATGAATTGTTGGGGAACTCAGAAAAAGAGCCCCTCCAAAAGTAGACTAGTTGTAGCGAACATATGGTATTCTTTAGTAAAAGATAAAAGAAAAATATGATATAAAAACTTTTCGTTAAGAGAATAATGGGAAGTGCTAAAGTATTTTTTTAAATTGAGAAATCACTTGTCATTTTCTTTGAAAGATCATACAAAATAAAACACAAAAATATATTATATAAGCAACAATATTGATTCTAAAATTGGTGAATATCTCTATTGAACATCACCACTAATAGGAAAGAATTAATCATTACAATAGTTACAAAAGACATATAGTAATTATGATATTTTCTCTTTTCATTTCCACAATTTAAACATGACTTAATCTTTTCAAAATAATCATGATCATTTTTGACATAAAGCTACAACTACCATTTTACTTTATAACCCCCTCCCCCCACCCCCCCAAACAAAGTGTAATACAAAATAAACATGCAAGAAAATATATACTAGGAAACTAATTCAAAAAACAACTTGTTAACAATCCCATGAAAGTTGATCCATAGAAGAATTAACATTAGTGTATAATCCAGAATCCATAAACTCAAAATCGAAGTTAGAGCTGTCGTTGAACGTTTTTTCCACCGTTTGATCATGATCATGAACCACCTTATACACATCCTCTTGATCATCACAAAACTTAGTCTTAATAATTGGAAATTCTTGATCACCTTGTAATTGTACTACTTGCATTTCTTGTTCTTCTTGTCCATTGATAGGATTTAAGGTAGTTGGTTCAAGTCCAGTTCCATTCCACATGCTGTTCTCGTTTATATAAGATGACACATTAATATTCGCCGCGTTTTCCATTAAACAACAACTCGTGAAATCCAACAAGGAATCTCGAGTTCTCTGATCACTTGTTTGAGACTGAAGCGTAGTAGTTACTGTATTATTATGATTTATCTGCTCACTCCACGAGAATGTAGGGTTTTGGTATTCAATATTAGGAACAATAGGAGTGTGATTGTATGTAATATTATCACAATAAGGGAAAAAAGTTGATTTCAAATCCATTGATGTTATCCCTTTATTTGTTGAAGTATGATCAATAGTGAAAATTGAGGTGGAATCTTGAATGTGATGAGTGTAATTATTGGATTTTTTGGTTGAATTGTTGGATTTGTTCTTGAGGAGATTGTGAGTATTTGGATCTAATCCTTGAGCAATGAGTTTTTTCTTAATGCAAGAATTCCAAAAATTCTTCACTTCATTATCTGTCCTACCTGGTAAATGTTTCGCTATTTGTGCCCATCTATTTCCCAATATTCTATGAATATCAATGATTGTTCTTTCTTCTTGTTCAGTAAATGAACCTCTTCTTAAATCTGGCCTTAAGTAATTTATCCATCTCAATCTACAACTTTTCCCACACCTTTGTAACCCTGTAAATTGTTTGAAAATATAATTAAGTGAATAAAAATATATAAATATAAATTAAATGAAATCGTATGCTGATCAGATCGGATTATAAAGAGAGCATGAATTCATTTTTCTCATTTCAAGTGATTTTGTGATCATTATAGTTACTAGAAAATTAAGAATACACATGCTTTGAGAAGAGTGTTATATATATAATGAAGTAAATAAAAATGTGTTACATATGTTCTAGATCTCTCTACCTATGCATGGTATAATAAGTTCGATTTTTTTTGAAATAAGACAATCGCACAATTCAACACCATAAACTCTATTAAAGAAAAATATGAGAAATGAACTATATGAAATTAACCTGCTAGTTTAGGAACAGAACTCCAACAGCCATGGCCTTGTGTGGTGATATGTCTCATGAGTTTTTCATCTTCTTCTGGAGACCATAAACCTCTTTTCACTTTCTGTTTGCTGCAGCAGTGATGTCCCATCCCTAGCTATATCTCCTTAAATTATAATTTCCACAATGATAATATCTTCAACTATATGTTATCGATATATATATATATGTGTGTGTGGTGGCTTCACAATAATTAATAGTTTAATTAAAATACAATTAATGTTTTCACTACACTACAAAAACATAGATAGACTAATGTTTTCTTTCTCCAAATATGTGTAATTACTATACGTGTGCTACAAAGATGAAGTAGACGTCTTTCTCAATGACTATAATAGAGAGAGAGAGACTTAGCTTTAACTTGGAGTGTACTCATTAGAGGACCACCCTTGGTATTCATTGTTTGATGTATCGGTGTAAATGGTAAAATTGTTGCCACGTGATTATTAAGAAGTTATGAATTCAAATTGTGAAAATAGTCTCTTATATAAAAATGCAGAATATAATTACGTACAATAAATTTTGTGCATTATATTCTTACGATTCAACCTTCTCTTGGACCTCACACACTATTAGGAAAGCGCGCTTAATGCACCTGACTATCTTTTTATAGGGTGATTATAGTGTAAGTGCTGGAGGGTAATTATAGAAAATGAAAAGAAAGTAAAAAAATTTATAAGAAATAAAAGAAGTTCAAATAATACGTGTTCTTTTGAGGTCGGTAATAATATAGTCCAAGTGGACAATTTACGTGTTATGGACTTAGTGACAAATTGTAATAAATTTATACAATAAGCATTTATAATAATGATATCAAATAATATTTTATACTATCAGAGTAGCTTTTAACTTTGCTTTAGCATTTTCAAATATTATTATTTTATATAGGAAGATCGTCATGAATACAAGAAATGGATTTGTTAAAATCATAATCAATATTACTATATTTTGGTTCATATTTCTGCATTGATTTGACAATTTCTTAAGTGAAGAAATAAAGTCACGCTTTATAATATATATATATATAGTTAAATAACTATAAAATTGTATACACACACTGCACATAAACTCTACAAGCTTACCTATTCCAAATAGTGTAAAAAAAATAAAAGTGAAAGACTATTAGACTAACAAGCTTTTGAAGAATAGATGAACATGATATCTTAGACGAATCCTACGTTAAAATAAAAGAAAGATTATGAAAAACTTTCTAAAACACAAAGTTCACATGGTACATATACTTTTGAGTTCGAAGATGACCAATTAAGTCCAAGGGGACAAATTTGTGAGTTAGTTGGACCATATACGTTCTTTGAACTAAATTGGATAGTGACATATATGGAGTCTCAAACTTAAAGGGTACAAAATATTAACAAAAATTTTAAAACGGTATATAAAATTTTATATTAACCAAAACGGTAAAATCGCTGCACATGCAGCGACTTACCTCACCTAAAAAAGTAAAATCGCTGCTGAGGCAGCGATTTTACAAAAGTTATTTTTTTTTAATAAAAAAATGAAATCGCTGCTTAGGCAGCGATTTCAAATTTTTGTTTCTTACAAATCGCTGCCTTGGCAGCGATTTTATTTTATATTTTAATTATATATTTTTTTTAAAAAAATTAAGGTATATCGCTGCCAGAGCAGCGATTTATAAAAAAAAAAAAGAAATATAACATAAATCGCTGCCTGGGCAGCGATTTACACAAAATGGGGTGACATATGAATAGTACTATTATACTATTCACATGTGATGATCATTTTTAACTTTTATATATATATATATATATATATATATATATTATTTTGTTTTAAAAAATTTCAATAATTTTGCTGCCTTTAATTTTTTATTTAAAAAAATTAATTATTTGAATTCAAATATTATTTAAATTTAAATTTAATATAATATCTTTTTTTAGAAAGAAAATATATTTATTACTTTACTTATTTTTAATTTTTTTTAAAATAATATATATTTTCTTATAAGTTATATATTTAAATTTTAAAAAATATTATAATTTTTTTTTTATAAATTTTTTTATTTTATTAAATCGCTGCAGGAAGCTACTTTCAAAAAAAATTAAAAAAAAAGTTAAAGCAGCGATTTTATATAAAAAAAATTTATAATATTTTTTAAAATTTAAATATATAACTTATAAAAAAATATACATTATTTTTAAAAAATTAAAAATAAGTAAAGTAATAAATATATTTTCTTTCTAAAAAAAGATATTATATTAAATTTAAATTTAAATAATATTTGAATTCAAATAATTAACTTTTTTAAATAAAAAATTAAAGGCAGCAAAATTATTGAAATTTTTTAAAACAAAATAATATATATATATATATATATATATATATATATATATATATATATATATATATATATATATATATATATAAAAGTTAAAAATGATCATCACATGTGAACAGTATAATAGTACTATTCATATGTGACCCCATTTTGTGTAAATCGCTGTCCAGGCAGCGATTTATGTTATATTTCTTTTTTTCTTTTTTTTTTCGTAAATCGCTGCACTTGCAGCAATTTATTTTATAATTTTTTTTTTTTATAAATCGCTGCTCTGGCAGCGATATACCTTAATTTTTTTTTAAAAAATATATAATTAAAATATAAAATAAAATCGCTGCCAAGGCAGCGATTTGTAAGAAACAAAAATTTGAAATCGCTGCCTAAGCAGCGATTTCATTTTTTTATTAAAAAAAATAACTTTTGTAAAATCGCTGCCTCAGCAGCGATTTTACTTTTTTAGGTGAGGTAAGTCGCTGCATGTGCAGCGATTTTACCGTTTTGGTTAATATAAAATTTTATATACCGTTTTGGAATTTTTGTTAATATTTTGTACCCTTTAAGTTTGAGACTCACATATATGGTATTAGAGTTGGACCTCCTTAGTATAATGATGGTAAAAACCTCAACAAGAACGCTGAGTTTTTAAGAGGCCTTATACAATATATATATCACAAATTCACATAATATACGTTCTTTTTAAGATTTTTAACGAACGAACAATTTTTTAGTATTCGAGTCAACGCATACAATACATACCATAAGTTTAGGTCGTGACACACCACTTATTTGTATTGCTTTTGTGGACCAATAAAAAAGTTAATCTTATGGGAAAATGATGTCAACAAACAAAACCCTAATACAAGAAATCTCTTAACCATCTGAAAGGTGAAAGCATAAAATAAACGACTAATTAATGAAAACTATATTTGTCATTATACAATTATTTTCGACCTACATCAACGGCTTTTTCCAAACACACATATAAATGTATATTTGTCTCCAAAAAGTTGATTCATTCATGAAACATACTCAAATAATTACTTGTTCCTTCGAATTTAAATTATTTGTCATATTTTTCTTTTACGCGCTTCTTAAAAATAACTAATTGTAAAATCTTTTTAAAATCACTTTACCCTTTGTACTTTAATGTAATGAAATACTTATAGTATATATAAACAACTATTTATTAATTTAAAATAATTATTTTAAGAAATCACTATAGATATCTTTGAAATTTAGTGAATAGAAGGAAACAAAACAAAGAGTACAATTATGAGTCAAATATGTAAAGACACAATTTTACTTTTAATGTGCTATTGATGATATTGACTTTTTATTTATTTATTTATTTTATTTTAGACATGTTTTCAAAAAGCCAACAAAATTTACCAATTAAAGCCTGCCGACGGACACCAAATTGTTAAATATTTGATGTTATGATGTTATTTTCTTGAAAATGTGTGCAAAGAATTTTATTATTATTATTATTATTATTATTAATAATAATAGTAATAAAAAGAAGTTATGATGTTATTTAGTGAAAAATGTGTACAACAAAAATCTTAAAATATGTAAAATTGTATTATTTTCTTACTTTAGATCATTTGCAATAGTAATTACCGTGTTGAATAAAAAAAAGACAAGTCATTATTGTTGGAAATGAGTGATACTACGTATGGCCATTTAGGGGAAGACCTAATCATTAGACCTCCCATCATTTTCCTAGCTTTGTTTTTATCATTTTACGTGTCGTTTTTACTAAATATGAATAAATGAAATAACAATATTTTTTCGAATTGATATGTATTATGTTGATATAAAGATAGAAAATGTAAGTGAAAAACACAAATATGTACTCTAATATTGTGAATATTCAGGATTTAATTAATTTAACAATTTTATAACTATCTGAAATTAATACACGTATGTAATTGAATTTTCAATATTTATAAATATTTAATAAACTGTTTAATACTAATACATTATTTGAACGAAAGATATTTTGATGATAAAAGGATTTCTACATTAGTTAGGAATGAGATTTCAGATTGATCTTTATATGGATCGAACAATTCTCCTTCTTTAAAGCTAATTGATGTGGATAGCCATCAGAGTATAAAATGATTGTTGGTAATCAATAAGTTTATCTTATTTCTTGAGTTTAAAATTATAAACGTTTTATTTTTTAAGCTTAAAATTATAAACGTAAAATTCTAATTCCGTAATGATGTTGCTTGGAGTGTCAATTTTTTTTTTTTTTTGGTGTCAACGAATTAGATGAATAGATGATGATGATTGGGCTCTCTTCCTTTAATCATATTTTACCCTATACTCTCATTTTCCTCCTATTCTTTCACTAAACTTTTAACAAAGAATCTTCTACATTTTATATAATTTTTATTTTTTTTGTGGTATTGTCTCTGTGGAGGAAATTACGTTAAAAAGCAAAGCCTAAAAGAAGGGCATATCAAAAGAAATTCAAACAACTTTTTTCCTACTTTCTTTCTTAATCTAGGTTTTCTTAAAAACGAGTGTCATTACACACATCTTTTAAAAAAAAATTATATGATGTGTGTATAATATAGGGAAAAAAGTTTATAGTATATGTCATTAAACTTTTAGAAATGTCTCAGTTATTTATTTTGTAATGCTACATTCTTGATAAGAAAAATCATATTTGTATTATTCTTCACCAATAACTCGAATGGTTGTTGGGAGCGCCGCGCGATCCGTATTTAGTCGGAGCTTCAATGTAGACTCCGAACATCGGGTGGAAACCAAAAGAAAACTCAAATGGTTAATTAAACGAGCCACATCATTAACTAGTTTATTTTTTTCAACAAACTAATTTTATTTTTTAATTCAACCAGAAATTGCTTTGAGTAAATTTAAGAATCATTAAAATTTGATTCAAAATTTTATTTTTAGGGTAATGAATGAAACAAATGCCGTTAATATTAAAGAGGGGCAAACAAATTGATGTGACACTGTAAATCTTCAAGGGAATCATAATAAAATGTGTAATCATAAGCATATATAATAATATTGATAATAGAGAATATTTGTTTTATGTCAACATATATTAATTTATTGATTATGATGATGGATGTGATGGAGGTTAAAAATACATAGGAGTAATATAAAGCTAAATGATGCTCTAGAAGGTAGGAAATCAATTAAGCCTTTTCTGTTATTGATATATCAAGACTTTCTTGTTAAAACTATTAAGTATTTATCATCATCATTAATTATAATGCTAATATTATCATTACTCTCTAGATAAAAAATGCACTTTGCCGACAATTATGAAATTTATTTACGTTGATGTTACCATTTTATTTATATTTTACCTTAGAGTAATTGGTTTGAACTATGTGAAATAATAATTTAATTGAATATTTTTATTAAAACAAAAAAAAAAAGTCTTGAATTTGATATGGGAAGTTAATAAAAATACTACCTTCTTAAATATAATGAATTTTATGCGATACAAATACAAATTGATCAGAATTTCAATAAGAATATGAAACATAGAATAAAAATATAAAGAAAAAACTATAGTCAAGAGTTCATGATTCAAATTGTATATTCAAACTATTTGGAATTTCAAACTTTTTGTCCCACTATTGCTTGATTATGTTTTCCTTATTTTTGTGGTAACTTTGTGGTAGGAGATCGAACTCTTTGGCTGACGTTTAGATTTTATTAAGTTATTATAAATACAAAATACGTAAAAAATTTGTTTATTAAAAGAAAAATATATTATTTAATCAAAAAATAAAAAATGTATATCTAGAAAAGGCAAACATATGCTCAAAAGTCAAATCTGATGTTAAAAATATAAACTATGGTAAAAAGAAAAGAAAACGTATAAAATATATTATAATAATATACTCTATTCGAAATATATATAAATATATATATGAAAGTTATTAAAGGTGTTGATATAGCTTCATGTACACACTATGAACAACACTACAAAAATAACGTAGAATTCATAAATTGGATGGCGTAATTCACATTTTTCCATCCATTAATAACATCCATCACTTTCATTATAATTTGTACTTATTCTTAATTTACTATCACTTTAAACAATTTTATGTTTTATTTTCATTAGAGTTGTCTTTTAGCTTATTGAAGACATAATTCTAAAGATTGAATATTAGGATAGAAAGTAACTGGATAGTAGAATATTATTGTTTCTTTATTAACATTGTACGTTTACTCTCATACTATATTATTTTTCGATTTTAGCAGTAATTATCAATTATTTTCTTTGCTATAACTATCATATTATTTGTTAATTATTGGATCGTTTCTTCCGTATGTTCAAAATGACTTGTTCACTATTGAAAATTTACTTTGCATATTTAATTTTTAATATATTTTACTTAAGCTGAGAATCTATCATCATAAATTGCCTCTGTACAATTATTTACTTAAGTTGTTCAATGAGTTAGTCACACGCTTCAATATGGTGGACCAGACAAGAGATTCCGGATATGAGTTTCACTATCATTATTATCCAAAATGATTTTTCACATACTTGACTCATGAAAAGGAATCAAACTTGCACATTAAGAAGCGTATTAAATAATAATAAAGTAGATAAAAATACAATCAAATTATCCGCTTAAGTTTTTAAATGAGTTAATCACCGACTTCAATACCATTACTCTATAAGTTGTTCAAAATTATAACGGAATACTTCACAAATTGAGCAAAGTGTATCAATAATTGAGATTATGTTAAGAGCATAGAGAGCAAACCAATAATAAAAGCTTAAATATCTGTATTAATGGCTTAATTAAATTATGTTGCTAATTGCACGTCAATGTCTAATCACATGTTTACCGATATTGTTATGTTATGATTTTGATTTGAAATTTAACAATTATTATAATACATACAAATGTTAATATAAATACTACCTAGTCAATTCTTAGGGTATGTCCCATAATGAAGTATAACGTTTTTCACGAAAATAAGTACTCTACTATATTTTTACTTTTTTTTTTATGTTCGATACATAAGTTAAAGAATATATTCGAAAGTGGAGAGGATCACATTCAACTGAAAGTATTATACTCGTGAAACTTATTTTTCCTATTTTTAGCCTGTTTGACCAAGCAAACTTTTTTTCCAAGGTATTTATTTTTTCCCAAAAATATTTTTTTAAAAAAATATTTTTTTTAGTTTTTGAAAATTTAAAGAACTTTGATTATTCCTCCGAAACACTTTCTACCAAAAATTTGACCAAGCACCATATTTCTAAAATAAGCAATTTTAGTCTTCCAAAAACTTATCCAAAAATAACTATAAGAAAGATTATAAGTGATTAAGTTGAATTAATTATGCTTATGATGAGGTTTGTTTGACAAAGTCCAATAATTCTTCCAGCCAGTGAGAGAGGAAAATTAGGAGGTGAAGTGTATAAGTAGAATATCCATGTTTATACTTCAAATAAATCAATACGAAATAACAAACTCCTTAAGTACAATTATTTGGGTTAATTACAACTGTATCATTTTGACTAATTAATTAGAGTAAATTGATTAATAATTGATGGGGAAGTTACACAATTGGCCGCTTGGCTGAAAATATTAACATACCCCTAATCGATATACATATATTATACATTAACATACATAATTGCGCACGTAAAACAAAATGAATAAAGTTGAATGTTAAGATGCATAGCGATCTTTTCAAGAATAATTTTTTTTTGAAAGACAAAAAATAAACCCGTTGAAACCACAAAAAATAATTTAACTCAATTCTTTTCCTTATAAGTAGAGATTCTGCTTTTTTACCTCGTTTAGTATCTATTATATATCTGTTGGCTATTGATTTTCTATGGGTGACAAAACTATGTAAAAGTCCCTACTATTATCTTTTAATTGGGACAACATAAGTTTGTTCATTTCTTTGTAAAGGGATAATTGAAGGGTTATGGAAATGGAGAGATTAATTTGTTACATTTTCTAAGTAAATGAAAGTTGTTCCAATTAGAATAAGGGAATAGAAGAGTTTGAGAAATGGACATGATTATTTTCCTAAGAGAAATCACTAATTAATTTGTATTAGAAGAAAATAGTTTCTTGTAATTATACCTAAAGGAACTTGTGAGGAATTGAGCTGGCAAAGGATATGCAATAAGGTTGAGTTGTAGATAATCTAGAAAAAAGTAAAACAAAAGGTAGTCAATGACCATTTCTAATTTATTTTTAAATATCTTATGACAAGTTATATTTTAAAATTTTTATTTATCCCTCTCTTGTACTACATTTATGATTGCTCATAAATTATAGTATATACCTCAATTTGCTTGGGATTGATGATTAATTGTTATTGCTAATCATCCTTTTGGGCTGAATTTGTATATCAAAGACTCTCTCACTAACACTCATCTAGTTCACAATGCTTTTAAATAAATGTATACACATTAGATAATTAATTGTGTATATATTTGTAATTTTATGTATAACGGTTTTCAGGTGATTTTTTATTTTTACTTCTGAATTTATGGTCCTATAGAAATTTTCTTGGACTAAACTTTTGACATACAAGGCAAAAAATCTCTAGTGTGAATTGGATGCTACTACACATCTTATGTCGGATAACTAAGAACCATCTATTTGAGTGGAAAAAACTATAGACCATCTTGAGATAGGAGCAAACTATATAAAAAACAGATATATCATTTACAAGTAGATATACAAATAAACATGTGTCTTCCTTCGTTTGAATGAGTAAAATAATGAGCTATCGCAATCATACAAAGTTATGCGCAAATATGTATACATATACCTCTTTGAATATTCATTTAGATATGACTATATCATTCCTTCAACCCTCGCAATTATATAGATTGTTATATACAAATATATACTATTTGTTTGTTTTTATGTATATTGTTCCTCCCAAAAAAAAATGATAGATGAAATTAGTCATATATTTATGGTTCACAACTATATAGATTGTTATATACAAATATATACTATTTGTTTGTTTTTATGTATATTGTTCCTCCCAAAAAAAAATGATGGATGAAATTAGTGATATGGTTCACAATTATATAGATTGGTTATAGACAAATATATTTTTTGTGTTTTTATTTATATTGATCCTCCCAAAAGATGTTTTAGAGTTAAAAACAATTCGCCCATTTACAATCCCAACAAAAATTTCGCCTTTATTTCATTTCCTCTCTCATTATTCTCATGTTCACTCAGCTGAAAAGAAAATATATATATATATTAACAATAAAAGAGTCTTAAAAATAAAGGATAAAACAAATTCCTTCAAGGCAAAAAAAATAAATAAATTAGATCTATAAAAGAATTTCTATTGCCATCAATTCTTTGGGAGATTTAGAAACAGGTAATTCTTATTTTCTCCATATAGTTTATCCATGATTTGTTTTTTTATGGTTAAAAAAATTTAGGGGCAAAATGAATATCAAACATCATGTATGCAATGAATTGATGGATTAACAATCTTGATTCATAAAAAAACATGACATAAATCTAATGTAAATTGAGTTGTTTTAGGAAAGAAATGTGCTTTTGGGATTGAATTTATAGCTAACACATAGGTAACATTGGTTGTTTATAAAAATTATTCATGTTTTATCTTCTATTTTTTACTGATCTAATCAATGTGTTTCTATGTATATATCATATAATTGATTTTGTTCATTCAATAATTCCTTACTTCTGATGTTAACTTTTCGTTCGGTTAGCTATTCGATGGGACTAAAATCCCTATCTAATCCTCGATGTGTGAAATGATCATTTTTTGATAGAACCAATATCCCTATCTAATCCTCGATGTGTGAGAGATGTCTCTTCGATAGAACCAATATCCCTATCTAATCCTCGATGTGTGAGAGATGTCTCTTCGATAGAACCTAGATCACTATCTAAGCGTATAACATGTTTGAAGTGGTATTAGCTTTTTGATAGAACCAAGATCATACCTGAATATCCTTAATTTTTGCTTTGAAGACTGATTCAAAAGGATCATGATGAATATTGAAAAATCAATATTTTTTTAATCCAATGGAGTAATTTTATTTTAAGGTTCACCTTTTGCTATTAAATTTGTAAGATTGGAAGTGTTGTGTATTTCCACTAAAGATGATTTCTGGTGAAGTACAAACTTTTATTAATTTATTTTATGCATTCACCACTTAAAGTGAAGTGAATACAAAGTGCTTGTATAAAACACTCAAAAGTTAAGATTTTTCAGGATGAATGAGCAAGCTACACAAGATAATAATCCATCTGCTCCAACAATCCTTCCAGCAAAGCGAAGGCGTGGACGGCCGCGCAAAGATGGAGGTGTTGCCAAGAGAGGGAATTTGCAGTCAGCAGCGATGACAGCTCCAGCACCCGAAAACATCAAGAAAGTTCAACGAAATGCTGTTGAAGTAAACCAAAAAGATGGCATTATTGGCAGTAACAACGGTGTAGGACAGATGGTTTCTGGTGTCGTTGATGGTCGTTTTGATGCAGGGTACTTCATTACAGTGAGGGTTGGTAATAGCAGCACCACGCTCCGTGGATTAGTCTTCCAGCCAGGGAGATTTGCCCCAATTACACCAGCAAATGATGTTGCCCCATCAGCTACAATGTATCACAGGAATCATGTTGCTATAAACCAGCTTCAGCAAGAACAGCAGCCAAATGTGGCACCAGGACAACAAGTTTTAACTTCTAACCCAATGTCAACTGCTCCATTTATACCAAATACCAACCAATTTCCTCCTGTTATGGCACCTAACGAGGGACGATGCAACGTGACTTCAACCTTGGGTGAAAAAGTCATGCTGCAGCAGCCAAATCAAGATCAAAGAGTCCAAATCCACCAATCCCATCTTACCATTCCGGTGGAAAATCTTAGAATGGTTGAAAAGGATGAAGTGATGCGGGTATTTGAAATCCCGAACCAATCAGAAGGGACTACTAAAATGGTTGCAGAATCCATATTGGAACCAAAAGGTAGTGACGGAACTAGCAATCAGGTACAAAAAGCTCAAAACCAACTCATGGGTTCAATGTTTCAGTCTGACATTCTTTTTCATGGTAACCTTAACAGCCCAAGTGGTGAAATTCATCATAATCCTGTTGTGTCTAAGTCTCAAGAGGCGTTAGACAACCAACAGATTGAATCTGAATCCAAGAATGATAAGCAACCGAATCCTGAGCAGTCGTATATCCAAACTTTACTCCAGCCTGGAGAATTGGTTCACTGTGAAGCCAAGAAACTTGAGATCCACCAATCTCCTCCTGTAAACGCTCAAACTCAACTCTACTCCTCCCAAGGGCTTCCTCCAATGAATGAAGAGATTCAGCTAAAACAATGGACTCATGGCGGACAAGAAAACCCACAGAATCAATTCAATCAAAGTACTCTATTTGCTGAACTTAACTCTGTTTCCCCTGCTGCAGAAACTCAAGTTCAGCCAAGCAATGAACTAAAAAGCACATTTCTTGAACAGAATTATGTTCAGCTGACTCAACCTCTAGAGGTTGGAGCTAATGAGAATCCGAATCCCGTGATCAACCAAGTACTGGTTGCTGGTGAAACTCAAGTTGTGCCTGAAGAGTCAATTAGGACTACTTCAATGGACTTCATGATGGAAAATCTGAATTATCCAAAGAATGATGAACCACAAAGCATTCATATTGGACCTGAAGTTGACTTATCAAGAAATGTGGAAACAGCAAATGAAACTAAGCAAGCAAGTGATCCTCCTGGTGACAAACTAGTGCTAGGTTCTCAATTATCACCACAGCAACAAGAGGTGGAAACCGATAATTCTGATCATTCAGCTAAACTTGAAACTCAGAATAAAAGTTGTGATGGTGGGAACATCAACCTGGAGATGTTTCACCAAGTCAAACCTTGAAGCTGCTCATGAATAAGAGCAACAATGTTATAGATCTTTAAGTAGCTGGCAGTATAGGATCTTATCTTCATGTTAGACTTTGGTAACTTTTCTTTTTATTTGCAAGAACTCATCTGGAGTCACAGGACCTTAATCATCCCAACTATGTCTGTTTTCCCCAACAGTATGGCAGGTCCCCTTTGTTAGCTATAGAGGCGGAACCAGAATTTGAAGTTCATGAGTTCTAAATTTGTTACTGGATGCAGAAATCTATAGCTTGCTTTAGTTACTAAGTTCGCAATTAAATATTTATACATATAATAGATTCCATGATTATAAATTTACAATATGATTAAGAGAATCAAAGGTGACCCCTTAATCAAGAATGATTTAACTTATATACTTTTAACACTGTAAAAATTTTTATATTATTATCATAACTGTCTCTATGTAATGTTCTATCGTGAGACTAGTCGTACATGAGCAAAAGGAGTAAGGTAAGGATCATTAGAGTAATATTTCCAATGACAAACAATCCCTGCTATTTTTCCAACTTGATCTCGCGGATACATGTAATTCAGAAAGAATATGTGTCTAGTGTGTGACAAACAAGGTTTCATTCCTTTGTCAAGGGCTCGATCAATTGATATGTTTTACAAATACTAAAAAATCAATTTCTTGAATACTTGTTAAGTACTGAATTCATCAAAATAAACTTACAAAATTCCTTGAATAGTATGGATTTGATTGAATCAAAGTACTGTAAATATTCCCAAAATTTATTTATTTCCAACAGTTTGAACCCATGAGTTGTTGATTAGGATTTAGGTGCATGCAGTTGACATAGAAAGGAAGACCAACTCAAGATTCCTCTGTTGTAAACAAATACCATATACCTATTTGCCTTTTGAAAAAGACAGGTTTGACATTCTGATAGAAGAAGTAGACCAGGTCTGATTAGAATGTTTTCTATAAGTTGAGATAGAAAGGAAAGCACAGAGAACATATACTTGTGCTCCTCATGACAGGCGTAAAGCTGCGTACAGCGTACACACCACCCTTTCCAGACCCCACTTGTCGAAATACTTCGGGTATGTTGTTGTTGTCATCAAGCTATAGATAAATGGAAGTCGTAGATCTGTTTTTGGTTATATTTTTAAGTTTCTTAGCTGCAGTTTTCACCATAATTGTGAGGGAGAATCTGCAGGAGTTTTGTGTTAATTTATTTTTCCTAATCCTCCTCTTGATTTTCGTTCTTACTTTCCCCAAGTCTTTCATTTTCGTCCTTTACAACTGTTTTCTGATTACCTGCATTTCTATGTTTAAAAATGCCTTTACAATTCTGTGGACCTTGATGTTTTCTTGATTTGTAACGCATTTTATTTTGAGAGTTAATTAATTAAGTATTTGGATTTGAAATGAATACGTGTCTATATACGTGATTGGCATTAATGATGGGTTTTTTTTGGTTATTCTGTCTTCACAAAGATAAGAGAAGGGGCAAGGGCTGGGTACTCGAAAGTCGCAACACCCTCCAAATCCCACTTGTAAGGTTACACTAGGTGTGTTAATTCAAGATACAGTTGAATGTTTGAAAAATCAAGGCTATCATATATCCACCATTGTCCATCTCTCTCAAAATTGACTCAAACT
>CM064972.1:639060-780060 GCA_032847665.1 Solanum chilense
ACCTGCTTGTTTGAAGGGCTACGACCCCATGAAAGGCGGATGGTTTGTCCACCCAACTGAGTTCCACTCAATGCTTGTAGAGCTTCCTCAGCACAGCTTCTGCCATAACAATGCCAGCATGTTAGTTTCCTGATTACTGAATTTGACTAAGTTCAGAAGGCATGTTACTGTACCTATCAGTAAATTGAACAAAACCACAACGTTTGCCTAGTGGTATTTTTACATGAAGCAATTGCCCATAGTTCCCAAAAACCTGCCTGAGGTGATCATCAGTCACACTAGCATCCAAGTTCCCAACGAAAATCTGCAATTTAAGTTGTTTAACATGAGTACAGTTTGAGAGAAACATTGAATGCTGATATAAAGAAATGTACCGACCGTCGTATTAGTAGGGTCATCCTCATTTTGAGTTCCAGTACTTTGATATGAAGCTACAAATGAAAGAACAAATGTGAAGGTGGTTAGCAGAGATATATGTTAAAGCAAATAAAAATGCAGTTGAAAAACAAAACTAAAAGCAAATGTCCCCATAAAACAGTAAAAGTTCACACAAAAGGTCAGGCATGGCTAATACTTGGACATGTTTTCATCGTCACCAAACTGGTGGGGTACTCAACTCCTCTGAATTCCAGATTAAACACAGAAGGTCTGATCGTCCGCAAGAAAAGTAAAATTAGCATCTCAACTTCCTATATGTTCAATTTTTTTTCTTTTTCTTTTATGTTTGGGGGAAGGGTTGGGATGGGATGGAAGAGAACATATTTAAAGACGACGATCACTATTGGTAGGGTAATAGAAGTATTATTCACAATGAAACATTTAGTAAAAAAAGAGCAGAATAGAAAAGACATCTTAGAAAAAGTTGGAAGAATGAAGCACCCTACAAGGTGGATTGACTAGTGGTATGAGATGCTTGCCTAACCCAAAACAAATTAGAAAAGAGAGGGATAATCACATGCAGTAGTTGTGTCCTAAGTAAGAAGGATTATGATGACGGTCAATCATATTTTCATCCATTGCAGATTGACTAATTAGCTGGTAAAATGTTATTGCTTATATGTGACCTGACGTGGCGCATGGCGCAGGCAAGGAAATCCAGACAACTGTTCTTATGCTGAGATGAAAGAAGCCTCAACATCTGAAGCCCCTTTGGCGTACTGTCCCTGCAGCGATATGGAGGACAATTTGTAGGGACAGAAACCAGAGATTTCTTTACTTAAAAAAAAAAAAAAAAATAGACCAGAGTTTTTAAAGGGAAACAAGAAAGCATAGTTAGACTAAAGTTCAATATATTCCTACAGTAGCTTTTTGGTGTAAAAAGATTGATGTACATGAAAAAGAAGGTTTGGTAAATTTCCCTTGTTCACTACTAGCCTGTTTAGCCTAGTAGTTTAGAGGCCAAACACATTTGTTTGGGAAATTTGAGGTGTTTGGCCAACAGGCAACAAGTAAAACTACTTTTAAGGATAGGGATTTTACCCTGTGCACACCCAAAGGATAGCGGCTATGGGTTTCCCTTGTCATTAAAAAAAAAGAAGTAGAACTACTATTAAGGAGAAAGAAGTAGTTTTACTTCATGGGGAGAAGCAAAAATAGAAAATTATGTTTTTCAAGACAAGAACTATCCCTACCATAAATACATATTTACCAAGTATAGCCCTCGTTAATCCCTTAATTCCTAATTATACATATTTTGTATCGCAACTCCTTTTGATTCCAGTAATATATTGGTCTCTAGATATTACTGTGCTTCCAAACTTACAGAGAAGCGTCTATGGAAGTCTAAAAATAAAAATAGCATATTTGGTAAGAGTACATAGAGGGTGTTTGGATGAACTTTTTTAAAGTGATTTACAAGTGAAAAGCCAAACATCAAAAGTAGGTAGGTAGCTATACCTTTGACGTTTCGCATTTTTTTTTTTGGGGGGGGGGGGGGGAGGTAATTTTAAAAAGCCTAAAGTTAAGTGCTTTTAAGAACTTTGTATCTTTGTCAAACACCTCTTAAAATTAAGAAGTGCTTAAAGACCAAAATCACCTAAAACTAAGTCAATCCAAACACCCTAATAATCTTTTTCATCAACATCAACGATCAAATTTATAAGGTTTCAGGAATAGATCATATAACCATATGATGCACTACATATACACCATATTTTGATTAGTAGTGCGGCAAATGAGATCTCTCTCATACATTTAAATGATAAAAGTAAAATTACAGTTACTTATTTTTGTGATGAGTTCAGTATTATCAAAGACAAAAAGCGCAAAAAAACTCTAAGGTCCGTGGGGCTTTAAGGGCAAATAAAGTGTGGGCTTTAATGGAAAAAGGCGCAAAGGGAGAAAAAAATACAAATATTTATAAACATGAATGACAAATATATGACCAAAGAAGATGAAAAAAGATTATGATAAAATGAAATATCAATTGTTTAGTGTCACTCCAACGGGAAAGTGTCTTATAACCTTGATGACGCACATAAAGCGAGGCGAAGCGCTCAACACGTTTTGAGCCTCGCTTCAGGCCTTAAGTACTTAAAGCATGCCTTTGATAACACTTCATGAGTTCCCCATATATAGTGATTTAATTTGTGGAATGGTTTTAAATTTTGTTTTGGTTGATGTTTCTTAGTATATTTAAATCATCATGTTGATATTATATCAATATTTTTAATATTTTCTTTGATTATCTATGTCTTTATTGATCCTTGGCACTTGCTTTGTCCAGAGATTAATAGAATGAGACAATTGTCAAAAAAGAAAGAGAGAATAGAAATGTAACTAGACTATATGGAGTGCTGTAATTTTCTGAACAATGTCATGACTATGTACCCATTCGGCACAATTTTTTGTAATCAATGACACAATCTACACGAGAATACCATATTTATCCGGACTATGATGCTTTTAGCTCTTCAGTATATGTCCATACAACAGAAGACAGAAATCAAAGTCATGATTTTCATAAGCCATAATACTTTTGAACTATCTTTCTGCCATATTAACGTCAAAACACAGTAATTTCGGGATCTAAAGGCACTATTGAAGTACAATGATTTGCAATACATTCAAAGAACATTTGCAGGCAATCTAGAGATACAGAAAACATATCCTAACACCACCCTTGGTATCTTTATTAAAGCTCTAGACGTCTTGACTACAGAAGTAAAAAAGAGATGCAGAAAATTAATAACCAAAACTCATCTAAATAATTTTAAAAGATTTATTCAAAACAAGGAAAGAAATAGAGTTATTACACATCACGTTACAAATTATACATACTTGAATGTCAATATATTAAAGAACCCTAGCAGAAACAAACTATATGGTATTCTGTTCAAAAATGAAATGATGGATTATTGACTAGTAATGGAGAGAGGAAACCCCAACACCGTGAGGGCAGATCTCTAAGACAAATTCATGAGGCAAATGAAGCAGATAAAGAAGGTTATCCTAAGTTGACAATTGAAACTGACAAAGAGCTTAGAGGTACACTGAAGATCAAAGTGACACTGGTGGCAATCATATGAAATAAACAAGAGTAATATGTCTGAATAGTAAAGATAAAGTAATCTGAAGAAACAAGAGCAGAGTAAAGAGAAAAAACTGGATCTGTTAACATTAACACCGAAAGGACCTGATATATGCAATTTAGCCACATTTAGATAAACTGACCTACACAACACCGTTCCCTAAAAGATACTCATTTCAGCTGAAACAAGCTCCAGACCACTAAATGATAGAGCCTGCCTCTCATTTACCCTGCTTCGAGACAACCGTAGTTTTATGAGATTTAATATTTCAGAGAAATTTTTAGTACTCAAGGAAATAACATCACAAGCTGGTACTTCTCTTCAAAAACTCAAGAGCACAACCTAAGGAAGCAAAACATAGAAGCACCACTTGGCCGACTGAGACCAAAACAGATAAATCTGGATCCCCAAAATAAACCAATAGCACCTTCAAGCTATCTAAATTAAGACCAAAACAAAAGCCAAAATTAAACAAATGGAATCTACAGCTATCTAAATTCAAAGCTCATGTTTTTTATGACAAATAAGCACAAAATCAAAGACTGTAGAATAACACAAGCATCAAACTGCAAGCTAGATGAAATACATTGTTCTTAACTACTCGAGAACATTACAACATGAGTGGATATACCTTGCATCTGACCACCAGAATTCTTCTTGTTAGCTGCAGGACCAATGCGCATGGGCCTAGTGGAGCAAAACTTTCCATTCATCTCAGTCATAGCGCGTAACTGCTCACTCTCATCCCCAAACCTAACAAACCCATAACCCTTTGTGTGCCCCGTTGCCCTATCTGTTACAACCTTAGCACCCTTGATTGAAGGATAACTGGGTCTGAATGTCTCCTGAAGCATGTAATCTGTGACATCAGCTGCCAAGTCTCCAACAAATATTGTATATTCAGGGGTGTTATCTGAACGCTTTTCACCCGAACCAAGTGATGCCCAGTTGAGCCTAAAATTTTGCTCAATATTAGGCATCAAGGTGCCATTGTATGCTTGTAGATTCCTTTCTGCAGCAGCATGACTATTAAACTCAATGAAGCCATAACCCTCTGATTGCTGAGTTTGCTTGTTGCGGATAACTTTAGCGGAGACCACCTGCATATACAGTTAAAGTTAATGTTTTCTCACTCAACCACAAGCAATGGGGAAAGAAGAAGACCGAGTAGTTGCACAAATATGCACATTAGAGCAAACGAAGAGAGTAAGAGGGTGTTTGGATTGACTTTTTAAAAATAGCTTATAAGATAAAAGCTAAAAGTTATAAGTTGGTCATACCCAACTTTTGGCCACTGTTATAAAAAGCGAGGAAAAGGGCGCTAAAAGCACAAGGCGAGGCGAAGCGTAGCCCCAGCACTACTCTTTCCTTTCCTAAAGTGAGGTGACATTCAAAAGGCGCTCGCTTCTAGTTGAAGCGAGAAGAGCAAGAAAAAAAAAAGCGCGAAAAGGCGCGCTTAATTTGAAAAAGAGCTAATTAGGGTTTTTTTTATCAAAATTGTAAGGTTTTTTTTTTTTCAATTTCTGATATTGTCTTCTGCGACTTTACAAGACCTCCTTTCGCTACTTCAAATATTTTTTTTGGACTGTTGCGAGGCTGCGACTGCTGCTGCTGCTGTAAGTTTTCTTCTTCTCTGCGACTGCTCTGCGACCTTTTTTTTTTAATTTATGGTTGCTGCTGTGTTTTTCTGTATTTTTATCGCTGCGACTGCCTTCTATTCTTCTCTGCGAAGCTGCCACTGATCAGTGATGTGTATGCTTGCTGCTCTATTTTTTTACTATCTATTTACTTTTAATCTAAGAATATATTTCCTCTATTCAGGTATTTAATATTTTTTATTTTAATACTAAATATCCCATTACTTGAAAAAAAGAGCGTGCTTCGCTTCTCGCTTCTGTGAAGCGAGCCCTCATCGCTTTTTTTCACTTCTCTCTTCCCAAAATACTGCTTTTGGCTTATTTTGTGCTTTTTTGGACTAAAAGTAAGTGCTAAAAAACACTTCTTATCTTTGCCAACACTACAAAAAAAAAAGAACTTACAATCGAAGAGCACTTAGAATAAGCCAATCCAAACACCCGTTAATCATGCATGTGCTTACAATCATGCACGTACGAGTCTGCATTTCAGAACACGAGCATAAACTTGCATTACAAGTTGTATATCCGGATTCTCAAGATCTCAGATATAGTGGCAAGACATTCACCAAAACAATTGTTGGTAAGATATACCCCTCAATTCCCAGGGGAGTCCACCCATCAATTATCAAATCAAAGATACCAAACGCATGATAGGATTAGTACCATATTAATAACTTAAAGATCAACGTTTATCTCATAACATATATAAAGGTACCCCAGAAACCAATGGATTAGCCTACTCAGAAAATTAGCAGCAATCAGTTACAAAGAAAAAATATACACTTCCAAATGGTTGCCACTGAAACCTCAAGAAAATTTTTTAAGAAAATATTTTCCTGCACACTAATTACATGAATAGAGGAAATTGATATAAATATACTATGTTATAACTTATAACTCACAATAAGCTCTGCTTAAAATAATATATGGGGAACCCCTCTACACTTGTATTAAAGTTAACTGTTTTTAATATTACTGCACAATGTTCAGGGAAGCGTGAAGCTTTCCGCTTCAGGCTTAAAGCTTGAAGAGCTCACATACTCATTCTAGTCTGTGAAGCGTAGAAGGCTCGCATCGCTTCACTTCACGCTCACTTTCCTGAACACTGTTACTGCATATCTTAACTCCACATTTTAAGTAGTACAGACTCCTGCATATAAAAACCATTGGAGAAGTATCCACTTTCCTCGAATACACATACAAAACTCTGAAGAAATCAATCCAAATCATATGAACGCTTAATAATTCTCAAGAAAAAATAGAAAAGATCCAATCTTCCCCCAAAAGACTTAGTTTTTCACATTAAATACTAGCAGCCATATCTAGAACATGTAAAAGTCCTGACCATAGCTTTTCAAGTAGCTTAGTTTTTCTGGTATAGTCATTACCTTTATAAAAAAAAGAAATATTTTCTGGTATAGTCTGCACTCTACAGAAACAACTAAATTAGCCTATGTGCAAAGCATATTTTGAATGTCTTGACAGAATCATAAGAAAACATTTAAACATGTCATTATAAACCGGTCCTTATACATGTAATTCTCTAATAATGATATGTGTAAAACATGCATTTTATGAACTTTAATTATACCTCTCCAGTTTGCGCGAAGCAACTATATAGGTACTGCTCATCCATCCAAAACTGTAGATCTCCAATCCAAAGCGTCCGGACTTCATCAGCACTGGTCGGCTGAGCCGAAGCCGTGTACTGAGATTGTTGTTGTTGCTGCTGCGGTGGGGGTACTCCGCCACCCTGCTGCGGTGGTGGTTGGTAGTAATAACCGGCCTGCGGTGGCAGAACCTGGTACTGCGGCTGCTGAGCCATCCACTGCTGTTGGTACTGTGGTTGCGCCGCCATTGGTGGTGGAACCATTGAACTTGCCGCCGGTTGCATCGTGTTGAAACCCTAGAGGAAAATATGTGGATGATGTGAGAGAGGAGATTGGAAGAAGCGAGAAAGAGATAATTTGTAGCTGATGGATGCCACTGTAAAAGGGTACTATGGGCATGTAAAATTTTCAAACCTTCTAAATTTAGAAATACATGTAACAATTATTGCATTTAAAATTGAACTATAATCGATAATTTGAGCTTATTGAATTAATAACTTGAGAGAGATTTGAAATTTTATATATAATCGTTATTAATTCGTGAATATCTTTAATATTGGATAAATCAATAACTCATTTTACTTATGCGCACTCGTCCCCTTGCCTCCTAATTCATTTATGTTTCATTTGTCGTTCATCTCAACTATTAGTTATATTCTTCAACAACGCAAAGATGACATTTGATGGGTTCAGATAGTTCGACAAATAGTCACTAGTGGAGTACATAAAAGTTATTCCTCTTTTATTTTAGTTTATTATATAACAGAGAACTAATAAGCTAATTAATCAATCAATATCAGTTAACTTGAACGGAATCAATTGATATCTTATTAATTTGGTGGCAGTTGTGCACATATAAAAAGCTTATTTTGGCTTTCACGATGCAAATTCAAATTAGTCGAATCTCAAAATAGGTATCAGAAGACTAGGGAACAAGTTATGAACAACTATATTAGAAAGGAAAATGAAACTGACAACAACAATCTGAAATGAGTATATCAAGTCACTTCAGATATATCACATTCATCACTAGGTTAATTTTGATGTCAAAACACAAAGGGATCCCTTAGTAATTTTCCTAATTTCTTTGTTCAATTAGTACAAAAAGTTGTAAAATTTCTGTCTTTAAACAACAAATGTAATAGAAATGTAAGCACAACAGCTATCAGTAACTGGCAAAAAGAACAGAGATATTTTGCGCCTTTCCACAATTTTTACTTCCTGGACCCTTTTCAGCGCGGCTCCATACCTTGTGCAGAATTACACTAACTTCAGTTGCTGCAACCACTGGGAAGTTGTAGGATTGAAGATATATGTTCACTGCAGCTAACGAATATGGTGGTATTGAGTAGATACTCTTTTCGGAGACAATTTGCGTAGAATGTACAACACAAGAGTTGTCGAAAGAATTTCCATGAGTTGCCACAGAGAAGGATGATGTCATCTCAAGTTCAGAGGGTGTTCAAGGAGCATGGAAAAGGAAACGACGTTTATCATGAAGTATATCAGATTCAGAACTGGGTGGTCCAAGATGCATCAAAAGCTGATAACACAACCTATATTGAGAAAGATTAGCAACAACAAAAAACTCCACAAGTATGAAAGCTGGTGGCATAGAGATTGAGGTTATTTGAAAGAGGATTTGATCATTGGCTTAATAATAATAATTCTGAAGTAAGGAAGGAACTGTTACTAAGGAATTAAAGCGAGTTTGACTCTAAAGATCAAAGCACCAGTAGCAACAAAACTCAACCATTTTTTATAACAAATTTCTATTCTTGATGCTATGTAATAAAGATTCTTTCTATTTTCGTTTCCTTTCTCCAGGAGGTGAGTGGAAGGGTGAGCATAACTTGCATCTTGTTGTGCTACAGTATTTAACCTCCGACTTGCAAAAGCAACAGATAGAAATACCTGTGTGAGCTAAGAGAGTGGTCTGTCATTATCTTATTCTTCAATTTTATTACTACTGTTGTTTCTTACTTCGAATATATTTACTATTGTTGCTGTTAATACTTTGTTTTTTTCAATATTTTCATCATAGCTTTTTCACTCTTACCTGTTTTGGAGAATGAGAGCCTATTGAAAACAACCTCTCTACCATCAAGATAAAGACAATGTTTGCGTACTCTCCACCCTTCCTTGACTCACACTTGATATGTTGTTAAGACTTAAAAGAGGCCGAAAATAAAAGGCTAACAATATTTAGGGAGAAAAGGAGAGGGTAAAAGGGCCTTACCACAAAGCATCAAATGAGGAAACAAATGGCAGTTACATATCCAACCTGTGATCATCTTGTCCATGTAAATCACCATATAATAAGAGACTGCCATGCATTTATTTAACTCTAACATAAGTGAGACAAAAGTGCATCAAATCAACAAGAGAATAGTTCATGCATTACATTAGGTAACAAAGCATGACAAGAGTCTTATCTCTCTAAGAACCATATTTATCAATTATAGTTTTTTATTGTTCAACCACTAATGCTTGGACAAGAATGGACACAAGAGTGGGGGATAGGTGCTCCGTTTTATATTGAAATTCGATTAAATTCATACGGAAATAAAGTATTTTGCTACTTTAAGACATGTGATTAAAAATATTTATCATTTCACTACAATTTTATTAGTGAAAAATCCATGAATTTATTCTGATGAATATAAATTACAACATAGAATTTCTTTGTCAATTTTTCTGTGTGGATACAATATTAATATTAAAGCTTGATTATTTATTAATTTATAAATAAATGAAAACGAAAACGATAGTGAGTTGTCATATCTTGATAACATATTCTATCATAATCGAAATAAAAAATAGTTATCTATTTATTAAAGATTATATTTTTCAAATCAATATAGGTCTCTTGATTCATAAATTTAAATACTATACAATTTTAAGAAACGATTAAAATTAACGTAATATTCAAAGACCCTCAGCAAAATAGGTCATATTCCAGTTCAAAGTCATTTGTCTAAACCCCTAAACCCCAAAATCTGAAACCCTAACAGCCATGGCAGCACTTCGCAGCAAGCTCCGATTTATCACCTCTCAGCATCACCACCACCTCCGCCGTTACTCCGCCGCCTCTATCCTTAATCCCGATTCTAAATCTCCACTCTCAGGCAAAGACAAGTCACGCGCCGCCCTAACTCTCCTCAAATCCGAAACCGACCCACAGCGGATCCTCGACATCTGCCGTGCAGCTGCCTTAACCCCTGAATCCCATCTCGATCGCATTGCATATTCCAAAGCCATTACCAAGCTCAAAGATCTCAATCATTTCTCCGGTATCCGTTCATTTCTCCAGGAATCAACGACCCGGCCTGATTTGAAATCCGAGCGGTTCATTTCCCATTTCATTGTTCTTTACGGTCAGGCCGGACTGCTTGATGAGGCTAAGAGGACTTTTGAGGAGATGGAGAAAATGGGCATTCACCGCACTGAGAGAACTCTGAATGCATTGTTGTTTGCTTGTGTTTTAGGTAAGAATTATGCTGAAATGAAAAGGGTATTCGTCGAATACCCAAAAAAGTATGGGTTTGTTCCTAATTTAGATACCTATAATGTGGTGATCAAAGGGTTCTGTGAATCAGGTTCTGCTAGTTCAGTTTATTCGATATTGGATGAAATGAAAAGAAACAATGTTAAGCCGAATGCAGAGTCTTTTGGGAATTGTATATCCGGGTTTTATAAGGAGGAGAAGTATGAAGATGTTGGGAAAGTGTTGGAAATGATGAAGGGATATAAGATGGTTACAGGGATTAGTACGTATAATGTAAGGATTCAGAGCTTATGTAAGCTTAAGAAGTCCGGGGAGGCTAAGGCGTTACTTGATGGGATTTTATCGAGAGGCTTGAAGGCGAATTCTGTAACATATGGCCATCTTATACTTGGTTTTTGCAAGGAAGGTAAATTGGAAGAGGCGAAGAGTATGTTTCAGAAGATGGTTCATAGTGGTTTGAAACCTGATGCTGAATGCTATTTTACGTTAGTGTATTATTTGTGTCAAGGTGGGGATTTTGAAGCTGCATTGGAGATGTATAAAAAATGTTTGGCTGATGGATGGGTTCCGAATTTCTCCACCATGAAGTCTCTTGTTGAGGGATTGGCTAGCATTTCAAAGGTTGATGAAGCACGGGAAGTCATAGCTCAAGTGAAGGAGAAGATTTCAAGAAACGTCGAGAAGTGGAATGACATTGAAGAGGCATTGCCCAAGTAGGAGCAGAAAATAAACATGGTATACTAGAGTTTTCTGGTTGCAGCATGCCCATGATCGTAATAAAGTGAAAAATTCAACTTGGTTATGTGTTTCATCAGTGCTAAAGATTTCATTTTATTGCATCTTAGTTCTCATTTGGAATTAGCATTCAAGAGTCTTTATTCATATGTGCTTTGCTTCCAACCAAGTAACATGTCATTTGGCTTAAAGTTTTTGGCGAACAAGGTGTTTTTTCGCCTATCCAGTAGCATGTGACATTAACATTGACTGCTGTATTCACATTTGTTTTTAGGTAATGAATTTTGAGGGCTTTTATACTGTTTCTACAGCTGAAGTAGTTAACATTATCAAATAGAATGTCTTTGGGAATATTATGTTCTAATTACCCTTGACAACAGGTTGTCTAAGCTTTTGATAACATGGTCACCTACCTACCTTGTTAGAAATGGAATTTGATAGTTACAGCAGGAGGCTGTGATGCTGTCTTTACCTTATTCTGTCTGCCTGCCTGAAGGAGCGCGATCGGAAAGCTGCTTTGACTACTGCATCTTCTCTATTAAAGCAATTGTGCACATTAACTACTTAATGCAGCACTACAAGGCAGTTTCTTGCAATTGTCTATGCTCCAAGTCTGCATTTGGTTTCTCACTATACAACTGTTGTTACTGCTTGTGTCTCCATGTTAGTTGTTGAATCATATCATGCTTTGAGCTTTTTGACCATCCTTCTTAAAATTCATACATACAAATTTATATTAAAAGAACAGATTTAGCTGATTTTCAGAACAAAGATAGTTAAAATGGTACTGGGGTTCACGTTATTATTGAAGTCTTGCAATATCAACAGAGAAGTAAATAAGAGAGAGAACTTTATTTCCTGATAGAACAGTTCCCTAAGAATTGAGTGAGAATCCAAGTGTACAACAAAAACTACGGGCAAAAAGAAAAGGAAAGAAACAAATCTGGCAATTTGTTTTTCTGTTTTTGTTTAACTATTCAGTATCCAATTAGAGTCTGTTCTTCCATGTAGCTCCACCCCCAAGGTGTTGTGCTCCATAGGCCGCAGTTGAACCTACCGTTGTCATGGCTACTAACCAACTGCAACAAACCAGAATGGAATTGAGTACTATATATTTTTTAAGAAATGAAACTAAGAGGTACAGTTGGAAGTTGTAACTCACCTGAGGTAAGTGATATATGTTTGAGTTTCGGCGTTACCCAGATCCGGTTGAAGGAGAGCTGCAGCAACAAGGGCCAATTGCAGCACTGTATTTACCTGTACATGTTTCAATGTAATTATGAACTGGAATACTAGTTTGCCTCTCTATCTCTATAAGGTAAGGGTAAAGTCTGCATACACGCCACCCTCCACAGACCCCATAATCCCAGATACAATATGTTGTTTTACTTATGAACTGCGAAATATATTGCAAAATTGTTCGTGTAAAATTACAAGATATCCTCTCAGTTGTTCCTTTCCAATGTTGCCTAAAAAAAGCTTCAATGAACATGAGCTATACCTTGCTTATCAAAAGAGGCTCAACTTTCTGAGGACGGGCTCCATCAAGGTTGAAGAATTCATACCAGCTTGACCACTGCAAACAATGTTAAAACCAAGTAACATGAGCAAAACAATACTGCAGATTACTATTTACTGAATTAGCCAACATCACCTTCCACTCTAATATGCTAGCTCTTTTATATACCGCACCACCAACAAGAGCCACATCACGCAGCACAACCAGGGAAACTAGTCCAGCTTCACAGCATAAAACCAAGAAAGTAAGTTTCTGAAAACAAAGTGCAACATTTCCTCTTCATTTGGAAAATCCACAAATAATTAGAGATTCAACTGGGTAGGCAATAGATCTAAACACTTTTGGCACTCAAATGTATCCTTTAGTAGATATGTAGGCTGAAAGGCCTCAACAAGCAGTAGCATCGCATATGGATCAATGACATATCTCTTATTGCTATTTCGCTCAATCGAGCCTCAAGCCAGGGAAAGTGATGTCATATGAGTAGTGTACGCATTTCGTGAGCAAGACAATTGATCATCAAATAAAGGAAAATACCAAGACATGCCTACAGTCTACAGACCTGTAATCTTAACTTGAACGAGTCAGTACAATTAGAGGATCAAATTGTAGATCAAAACTAGGACTTAATTGTCCATCCAAGACAGAGAATGAGAAATTCTCATTCCTTAAACCTTAATAATGACAAAGACAAAAGGAAAAGCTATAGGTAAGTAACGCTCAGATTTCTATGAAAATATCAGGTTTGCCAAGTATGGGTATGATTTTTTCTTGTTTTTATAGAGGTCAACTTAGATGTTTATTAGCACTAAGCATGAAATCTAATGTTCAGAATATTATATTATGATCTCAGGGTGATTTATTACAAGCTTTTCAACAATCTTTTCTTTAGGTGGAGGTGGGTAAGCAAGCTTATCAACAATCTAAACTGTGCAGCATGCTAAACTTGGGAGGAAAGATACAGAGCTGAAGGACATGCATAGAGATGACCAAAACAAAAGGTAATTGATCGATCATATGAACTTCAAGCAACAGATAGGATATTCAATAAAGCAAAAAGAAAGACTAGCATAAACATTTTATCATGGAGAATTCTAAAAAAAGTGAATGATTTACAGAGGAGATACAGAAGTAGTAAAAATGTATATTGAGCTGTTGTTGTCACACTTACATTAGGTCCGGTTCAAGACTCGCATGACAACTTAAGGGTAAGTGTGAGATTTAGAAAGACAAATTAGTTAATATTGGAGTGAAATCTGCCTGCACATAGTAAATAGTTTCAGAGAATTCATGCAGCCGATTCTGTTTTATATAGAAGGTAGTCAATTTAGTAACCTGGAAAGAGTCTATGCAGGTAAGTTCAAATGGAATATGAACTTACGATGAAGAAGACCCTTGTCTACCATTGCCAGAGCAACAAATGCAATAAGAACCTGTAGGTATAAAGGTATAGTGATAAGAAGGCCAATAAAGAAGTATCTGAAATCCCAAGATAAGCGACACTATATCCACAAAAGAAGTAAATGAAAAAAGAGAAACAAGAAAGAAACAGGAACGGATGGAAAACAAATTCAGTGAAACAATGAAGAGAACATGAATGAATCACAAATCAGAACTTTGTTCACTGATTAGGTCAATGAACCAGATAGGAGAGCAGTTTAAATAGTTACCTTGTCAGCAAGAGGATCAAGGTAAGAACCAACAACAGAATTAATTCCCATCCTCCTAGCCATGTACCCATCTAGCTACAAGGCAAGAGTGAAACTAAATTAGAAAGCTGAGCTTAATTCCTTTTCAAGGAGAAGAAGAATGGGGCTACACACCCAATCTGTTGCCCCAGAAACAGCTAGCCCAACAAATGCAGGAAGATACATATCATGTATAATCATCCTGCAATATTTACACAGCAATGGGAATTAAAGGAGTGTATCTTTAGTTTGTAGCTTAACTACAGCAGAATGATAACATCATGTCAATTTGCAGTCTAAATGCTCCGTGGACTTAACATACAGATTTTACCGTGCAAGCTATGCTTATGGATTAAAAGCACAACCACATTCAAGATAACACAGCTGATCATATCCAAAGAAGCCTCAATATCTAATAAATGATAAGTAAACATAATGCTTGACCAAGGAAGATAATTTAGTCTCCAACTACACCTCAATCCTAATCACAGCCAGATTCAAGAAACAATAACGCCTCGGTCCCAAACAAAATATAATGCTTAGTGAAGGAAAATGACAAACTCAATTATTGCTTGTCCTTGTACTAGTTCTTGAATTATTTCAGAGCTCAAATGCTAAGGCATACAGCAAAGTGCATAAAATATTTGTGGTCTTGTACTTTATCATGTCTCTTTCAAGTTCTTCTTCACAAGTGCTAAAATTAACTGAACTAAACATCCATAATTGTCTAAATCATGAAATATGAATGTCAAGAAATGAAGTAGTTCTGCATTCATCAATAAAGATGTACAAATACTGCGCTGATGAAAGCAAATGCCCACAAGGTTACAAAAAGAATGTTTTTTTACTTGTTAGCAACTCTTAAATTCCAACTTGTCACGTGATATATTTGACCACAAGATTAAGGGCATTTTGATACATTATACATATTTTAGCTTAAGATGACAAGAAGTCTTTTTTTTTTTCACTTTCTTAAACTCTCAAAACCAGACAAACAAATTAAACCATTTATACAAGCCAAACACTGGCAAATGAGCCTGATATTTCAATGTAAAGCAGTTTCCACATTCCTCCATACAAAAATGTGCATTGAATAAACTATTGCAACCAATTCTGAGGTACACAACAAGGGAAAGAAAGAGCAAAAATTTACCATGCGAGAAATGGACCGGATATCATTCTACTCAAGGAAATGAAGTTGGGCAAATTGAGGAAACTATCCCTAACTTCAACAGCCAGCTGAGACTCTTTCCGTTGCTTTTCATCTCTCTCAATTTGCAATCTCTGAGTCGATTGGAAGCATAACTTGTACGGAAATTGTAATCTAAGAGAACTAACTCTAGGAAAAACGAGAAGGAAATCGGATTGAAGATGTAGAGAAGTTGCAGACTGAGAAAGCTTACAAGGAGGTGAAGAAAGGAAAAGAGGACAGAAATTAGCGGCGGCAGCGAACGGAGAGAGGAAGTGGCGGCGCCGGTGGTCAAAGTTAAGTAATGGCGTCAATGGAATCGATGACGATGAGGAAGACGAAAATTTTCGGGTAAAGAAGATTGTAGAAGAAGTGAGATAGTTCAAATTGAGCTTACGATTTCGAGAAATTAGGGTTCCGATTGATCTGAAAGTCGCCATTGATGTCGCAGCATTTTCATGCACATCGAGATGGACTAAGATTTTTTTGCAAGGGTTTAGCAGAGCTGTCCGACGAGACAAACAAACTTGACACGTGTAATCGAAGCTTGAATTATTAATTTCATTCTTTAATTATTTATATTCTTAAAAAAGAAGTATCGTTTTATTTGATTAACTGAATATGAATATATTTTCTATCTTTTGTATTTTTCTTAAGATTATCGTATTTCTACACGAGTATGAGTTTATGACTAAGTCATGCGTTAGATCAAAAGTCATTTAATTAACTAAGTAAAAAGCATTTTTAAAGCTAACAATAACTACTAAGTTATATCAATTATAAACGTATTTTTAATACTTTTCTCAAAATAAAACAATTAAGTATAAAAACACATCTTAAGTATGTCTTTATTTTTTTAATAGCATATTTAAATTATTGCAATTCGAAAGTACGACAAATTAACACACCTAAACAATCATTTATCTAAATAAATCAATTATTAATTTGAGAAACATAGCTAAACTACCCTCCATTTATTTGAATCACCGCATAATATAAAGTCACCTTTTCATACTTCAATTATAAAATTACACTAACTAATGGAGTATACTAGCTAAAATTAATGAGACAAATAATGTACATTAACCAATCACCTTGAAAAAAGTTAGTTAAGACAAAAGAGGCCTTAAATTTCATATAGTCCATATATTAGTACATAAATATCGGATTAAATTCCAAGTGACACGAGTCTTTAACATCATTCAATTCTTTGAAATTTTCAATTAAAATACAAAATTGTAGTATATTGTTTCTTTTTTAATCTTAAAAAATTTATAGAAGTATCCCTTTTTCTTCCATTGAAGTTGGATCAAATTCTTTACCTTCCCCTCTACATTACCTACTTTGGATAATGTTGGATCAAATTTAGTTGGTTTTTTATTGCAAGACATAAAAGAGATTGTCTTGCTAAAACCAAATAGGAGGGAATAGGAAAGAATTTGATCTTCTTCTTTTTTTTTTGTTTGATTTGTTGTTGTTGTTGAAGAAACTACAAAAAAAAAAATATGAGGAAAACTCATTTGAAATCCTCTAGGAGTTCTGTATATGAGACAAGAACAACTAGTAAATATGATGATTCTGAGGGATTGGCTGCTACCATGCTTAGAAGTGCTACTATGCATCCAGGTTGACATATCTCGATAAGCGGATTTAAGATTTAAATTTAATGTCATAGATTCCAAATATAATATTTGTTGAAACATTAATAATTTTTATTTATCTGTTGAATATAATGGGGTTAGCTAAGAATACACGATGATCTATTTAGTTTTAAAGTATTGGAGATATTAATCTCTTTAACATGCCTTTTTGTTCATGTCTTGCGTTGACCTCTAAATGCATCGGATAATATGTGAAACTATGGTGATAGAAGGTGGTTGTAGAAACAAAAAATCGTCTTGAAAGACCTATAATCTCTTGGAATAGGATGAGATCGAAGAAACAAGATCTATATTGACGATATCGATCTTATAATAAGATTAATTATTTTTTTAGGTCATGCTAGTTTGTTTACTCTAGGTACAATGATTTGTAGTAAAACTTACTTAAATGAAACGATACGGACAATGAGGATTATGTTGTTGTAACAAGAGTATTCTAGCCTTCATTGAGAAGTTGTTTGATTCTTAAAACTTATTCAGTAAATAAATGTGTTGTAAATTCAATATGTGAGCAGGGGTCAGCAAGCAGAATCTGATGGCTGAAGATATACTTGGATATGGAAATGTAAACATTTCAGCAGAAGTATTCACATTCCGCGAGTTAGCTCACGCCACAGACAACTTCAATCCTGAGTTTCTAGTTGGTGAAGGAGGATTTGGGAGGGTCTATAAGGGACACCTCAAAAGAACTGACCAAGTATGTCCTTATTTTTTGTGTTAATCGTCAAAAACACATCTCAACTATCAGTTGTTCCCTTAAAGAAAACAGTTGATAGTTTGGGGTGTGAAACTCGCAAAAAAACTGAGAGTTCAGATGTATTTTTGACCATGATTTCTTCTGTTATTGTAGCTATTAACTACTAGTAATACAACACCTTTTTTGTGTCCAGGTTGTTGCTGTCAAACAACTTGACAGGAATGGGGTTCAAGGAAACAGAGAATTTCTTGCAGAAGTCTTGAGTTTAAGTCTCATTAAACATCCGAATCTTGTCAATCTGATAGGATATTGTGCTGATGGCAACCAGAGAATTCTCGTCTATGAATTCATGCAGAATGGATCTTTAGAAGATCATCTTCTTGGTATGAACAGCTTGATTCGTATTGTCCTTGCTCCGTTGAGCTGAACTTAAAGAGTGTACTAGTAAACACTGTTTGTTTTTGTATAATACTTACTAATTCATATGCTTACTCAGATTTTCCATCAAATAAGAAGCCATTGGATTGGTATACCAGAATGAAGATAGCTAAAGGCGCAGCGCAAGGGCTAGAATACTTGCATGATATTGCTAATCCTCCCATAATCTATCGCGATTTCAAAGCATCCAACATATTATTAGATGAGTGTCTTATTCCTAAGCTCTCAGATTTTGGACTTGCTAAGTTAGGTCCAGCGGAAGGCGAGGATCATGTTTCTACAAGGGTTATGGGGACCTATGGATACTGTGCACCAGAGTATTCTATGACAGAACAGTTGACATCAAGATCTGATGTGTATAGTTTTGGAGTTGTTCTGTTGGAACTTATTTCAGGGAGAAGAGTTATTGATAATACAAGACCACCACAAGAGCAAAACTTGATTTCTTGGGTTAGTTAATGAATAAACTTTGTCATCTTTATAGTTAGTTTCCCATACATAAAATTAAGGCAACACTTATCTTTTTTCCAGGCCAAACCACTTTTTAAAGATAAGAACATGCTCACTGAAATGGCTGATCCGTTGCTCGAAGGAAATTACCCTGTAAAGGAACTTCATCAAGCTCTTGCTATTGCAAATATGTGTATCCAAGACGAAGCCTACACGAGACCTTTGATAAGTGATGTTGTTATAGCTCTTGAGTACTTAGCCATGCCAAGAGCTGATGAAGTCACAATTAGCAAAACAGAAGTAGAGTATCGTGCTGATGAGTTGTGTCTAAAGGACTTAACAACAGAAACTAATTGTGTGTCATAAGATGTTTTTACCATTTGTCTCTCCAGCCAAGAAAGGCAGAAAAAAAAACAGTCTTTTTAGCTTATTGCTGATTGTAGACTTGTCTACTTTTTGATGTTTGAGATATACAAAAGATTTTGAGTTTTGATAAGAAATTCTGAAAACAAAGAGTAGAACTGATGGATCAAAGCTCTTATTTCGTCCCCGTGTCTGTTACGACCTACCTCAAGATTCCAGTAGCTACAGAGGCAATCCAGAATCTAGAGTCGGTAAGTTCAGAATGAGTGTGATCTTATTATATGTAAAAACATACTTACAAAGTTCGAGCAGATAGTACAGGTTTAGTTAAAGCCATAGAACTAGTCCTAAATCCATCTCTGAGTCACTGAATATGATGATTTCCTTCTGTATACAACACATTGCAGGTAGGCATCCATTGATTCTTCTCTTCTTATAGCATTTCATTGTAGAGGATAAGAAACTAGACCAACAACAGCAACCACTGGAGTCCATTTTCATATAGTTATTAGTCTTCTGAGATTCAATAAAAGCCCAACTGCATTCCAATTCAAGTGTTTTGAAATACTCAATCTCTTTCCTCAGAAGTGATCCTATGCTTCCCCTTGTACCAACTTCCACCAGATCACTTGTATTCATTTCATTTAGTGATGCTGCTAGCTTTGGTTTATCAAAATAAAGATGTTAGTTTAGGTGGTGTTGGGATCATATTGTCTTCACTTTAAGGAACATTATAGACATACTTTGGTTAAAAGCTAAGGCTCTTGCATAGTTCTGTGTTTGTGCTCCTTTGGCACTCAGTAAATTTGCATTCTTTACCCAATCTTTTTACAACAACCCAGTATAATTCCCTCAGTAAGGGAGGTTTGGCGTATGCACACCTTACCCCTGCCTTTAAATAATACGATAATCGAAATATAAAAAAACAATAGATAGTGACAGACCCTCAGGCTCAATAAAAACATTATTCAAGCCAGGTTTGAAAAATACTAAGGTAGAGAAGTAGTTAATGTAGAGCCAGTGTTGCTTTACTGATTTCAAGTAGCCAATATGTATTGTTTCTTAACCAACATATATTAATTATATTATATAGAAGAAATAAGTGGCATAAGCAATGACAACAAACGCTTCAATCACAAACAAGTTGGAGTCGATTATATAAATCTTCAATGTCAATATCGTTCCAGTTTTCAATATTCTTCATCAGAACTCCAGGGTCTTAGCAGCTAAATCAAATACTTGCTCCAGCTCTTGTTTTACTTTATTACCAGCAAAAATAAAATTAACAGCATTCCTAGCCAGCTGGAACATCTCTCTCTTTTGTATACCTTTGTAAATTAGAAAAACGAAAGTTAGTGAGACCATAATCTAAAACCAAACTACGCATTTTTGCATAAAGTAATACGTACCAAAACTAGAAGAGGCAAGACTATACTCGCCAGATACGCTGGTAGAGAATACCCCCGAGTCATCAGTGCAGAGGACAATTGGATGTCCACTAGTATATAAATCCGCTGCAAGTCAAAGCTAAGGTTATGCACTCAATTCAAAGTAGTTACGGTTCATAAGAAATGACCTTGTCAACGATCATGAGTAACAACATTACAAAGCACAATTTAAAGAGGATCGAAAACCTCACCAAAATGATGAATATCCAAAGAAGATATTGTTTCAGTCCTGATGTTGGAAGTCAAGCAAATTTCAACCTACAATGACAGGGAAAGCAAAATGTGACAAAACTCGAAGGATCAGTAGGCCAAGAGAACTTCGATCCATCATTATAACATGGGAAGGCCAAAAAGAGATTCTGCATCTTGTCCATGATGGTGGTATCAGTGTTATCAAAAGCGAAAAGCATACATAAGCTCTAAGCTTTGTTGGGGCTTCAAGCTTCAAATAATGAAAAAGAGCGCATAGAAAGAAAAAGAATTACAAATATATATGTTCAGTCCAAGGCTAATAATAATAAGCATAAATAACAAATATATGGACAAAAAAACTGGAAAAAAAAAAAGGATTACAATAAAGTGAAATATTAATTGTTTGGTATCTACTCTTCAGGAGAGGCTCAATGGCAACGAAAAGTATGTACTAGAGCCTTGATGATGACACTGAAGCACACATTCGCTCAACATGTTTTGCACTTCGCTTCAAGGCGTAAGTGCAGTTTAAGCATGCCTTTGACAACAGTAGATGGTCTTCTAGATGGAAATATCTAGAAGCTTTCTTTACCCAGCAAATACATGGGGGTATAAGGAAAAGGAGAAATGACCTTGCATTCAGGTCATTCTAGGGTAGAGTAGGAAATTTGGTAAAGTATTTGCTCAATCATTGATTTGTGTGATTGCATTGTATCAAAAAAAAAATGGATGTCCTAGAAATCTGGAAATACACATGTGAAAGTTCTAACCGGTAATTTTAAGGATTTAAGCTTTGCCCATTCTTCTTCTCCAAAGCAACAAGCATGGCCAATTCTTGCGGGAAGAAAATCTAGCATTGCATGGATTTCCACCTGATTGGGTACCTAATAGCACTAAGTACCAAATACACCAATCAGAGAGATTACGGTGTGACACTGATAAAAGCTGGACAAACTAGTGAAGCCAGATGCACCTCGCCACAGTGAAGGGTAATCAGAAGTCCTTGCTCTTTAGCAAACTCCAAAGCAGGAAGAAAGGTTAGCCTACAAGAGAAAAGTATCAAAAAATTCAAACCTTATTAGTCTATCGACAATGCAAGACAAGAATAATATGCAATAGAACACTTTTTACATGCAAAATAGTACCATTCACCAATGATAGGATTGCCAGAAAGGTCGATACCCACAACTCCCAAATGTCTCATTTCCAGAGCAAGCTTAACCTTCACCAATGACAAAAAAGTTATCAAGCTTTGGACTTTAAGCTAAATATCAATTTTTAGCCTCTTTGTGCCTCAGATTCAGAAACATACAGTTTCCATTGCAGCTTCTGTGGTTTCACGACGATCAATACTGAGTAGAAGTCTAACATATATTTTCTTTTTTCCTGTTCCATTGCTTTCACATTCATTGTTTCGAGCATAAATACCGGCACTAGCAGGACAATCAAAATTAGGTTCACTAAAAATATCAACTTCGACGTTACTGACAGCCCTTAAACCTTCCAAAACAGCTTCCATGTATGACTTCTTGTTCATCCCTTTGGAGACATTTTTCTGCATTCAGAAAAGACATGTCAAAAATAAGATCTTTACATATCATGATCGTCTCTTATGAATGATCTAGAACAGTACATATGTGAAGGATCCTTTTGGAGTTCTAAACTAGTCGATGAAACTGTTGGAATGTAAGGTGGGACCTTCACAATATCATCAGGCACAAGGAGGATGGAAAAGGGAAATAAACATAAAGCACACCAATAATATGTACAGAACCCCACTCTTACATAACAATACTAGAAGGTACGCTTTAATAATTGTGTGGAGACCTTCTAGACTCACACCTAATATATGCTTTAAGTACGCAAACCATGAACTTGGCTACAATAACATAAAAGTCATACCTAAATAATACAAGGAATCATGCTTCTAGGGTAACTAAAAGACACACGATCCTACACACTTAAACATCTAAGTTTACTATTTCCAACAGCAATGTTAAGTTTCTTATCATGTTTTTATCTGAAAATAATCAAGGATGTACCAGCAATGAGATCTTTTAGGGGAAGTTAACACCTTTTCTATCTAATCGATTTCCTTTAAAAGTAAGAACAGAATACATGAGATCAAATGAGTAAAGATGCATTTGCATATTGCTAGAGTGGGTTAGAGTCCCATATTGGTTGGAAAATGGAATGATGGTATGCTTATATGGACTTGGGAAATACTTGAGTTAACCCATGTGCCATATCTTTATTTCCTGTTTTTATACCCCTTCACCAAATAACTATATAGAAAAACAAGTGTATAGTTAAATGAAGCTAACATCAAAAACACAATGTCAAATATCTGGTTCACTTAATTCAACCAGCTATGCTTGCTAATTTGATTCTAAATGCCAAGTCCACTCCAGCTGACAGCTGACTTGTTACAATTCTCTAAATCTATATCCATTGTAACAACAAGCAGCACAATTAGGAGCCTACTGATCAAGCTAATGATACAGTTCAAGTACCTTTGGAGTTGTCCTTAGCTCCAAGTATACAACATTTTCAGCAGCAAAATCTTCAATTACCTATTTTTCATGGTAATAACAAAAAGAATCAAAAAATTGCAGCATACATTGTATGATATAAAGTTTGGACTACTGCACTAGTAGAGTACCTCTTTAGTAATTCTGGTTACAGTTTCATGATCAGTTGTAAGAACGTGAATCAAATCAAACATTTTGAAGACTTCAGTAAGGGAGCGATCATCTGAATCACAAAGAGGTGAGCTCAAGGCAAGTTTCAAGCTACTAAAAAAAAGGGGAGCTTGACATATTATTTTGAAAAGTAAGACTTACGTTTTAAGATAACACGCTCCACATCGGGAAAATGTACGAGCCCCCTGTCACCCAATTCTCTGGCAAGTTCCCTGCAGAATAAAGATTTAATACTCATAACTTTTTGGAAAATAAGACTTAAGCAAGAAGAAATGACAACTTAGAAGTCAAAGCAATGGAATGACAAGAAAAACAAGGTAATTGACTGATCTCTTTATTTTTCAAAGGTAATTTCTTTTTTGATCATTAGGAAGATTGTGTTCATATGTCCCAGCAGAAGAAAAGAAACAAAATGGTCCGTATTGGTTTGATGTAATCATTAAAGTTAGACTGAAGAAGTATCGGAGAGAGGCTATATGACAAGGTATGATGTTGTCTCATCTTTCAGCTTACCAAGGACATGATCTCAGATAGGAAATTGTGAAGGACACGGATTAAGGTAGAAGGTTAGTGCGTAGGAATGCCTTGCCTTGTTGTTCGTACATACTACTAGTCCTAGTAATACTCTTATAGACTCTTGTCCTTTGATTTTTATTGCTATATGTTGTTTCTTATTTCGACTATCGTATTACTTTGTTGTAATACAATCATGTTACTATTTTTTTATTCAATGTAGGGATAAGGTCTGCGTACACTTTACCCTCTTAAACAACCTCTCACTTTGAAGGACTATATTCTTTTTTTTGGATAGCCGTTCTATTCAAGTCACCTCAACTAATTCCCTACTCGCAACAGTCCAAAAAGTTCTCCAAGTAAAAACAACATTAGACATTCCCATATTCTGCAACCAACCTGACTTTTGTTGTCAAATATACACCCAAGCAAATAATTTCTATATAGCAATTATGAATCTACACTCAATGACTCAACTTGATGACAAAGGTCAACCATTTGGACAAACAAGTGTAAACTAAACTCAAACCATTAAACGGCGAAGAGGATTGTCCAAGGCATATAAAGAAACCAAATCCCCCATCACTTCAATCCACAACTATAAAAATGGGGGAAAACAAGAATTAACACCCAAAAATCAGTTTTTTTCATGGAATCAAGCAACAAAATCAGCAGATAGGAATAAGTAGTTAAAACTTTTCAGCATACATAAGTATTTGAAGAAAAAGAGAACACATACATCAAAGTGGAGTCTCTGATGGAGCCATTAAGGTGAGCGTGTAGTTCAACTTTTGGCATTGACACCCACCAATTCATCTTGAGAATAAATGGAGGATTTGCACTTGGGGGTTTAGGGCTGCCTGAACAAAAACTAAAACTAAAAAAAGAAGACAATAGATTAGAAAAAAAATAACAAAATCAACCATAAGTCATTACCATTATCCAACCTCAAATTTGACTTATTGGTTACCAATTATTAATCATAAGATTTAATAATTAACACCTACATATGATGTTTGTTTTTTATTGTTATTTCAATTCAATTTATACTTAACAATGAAAAAACTATAATAGATAACCACTGGTTTGATGTGATTATGTATTACTTTAATTTTTTTAATTTGTATTTATTATATAATAATTATATTTTATATTTTATCTTATATTTCATAATAACTCTAGTTCAGTAAAACTATATATATAAAAAGAAAAAGAAACTGTTGATTATTTTCAAAAAAAATCTAGTTTTATCTTTTTTCCTTCTCAAAAATCTCTCTGTATAAAAGTTGAAATCTTTCTTTTTAGCTAACTTGAATTTCATATTTATTGTATATTGATTTTGCACGTTCTTTTTCCTAAAAATATATATACACACAATAAATATTATGCATATAAATTTGGTTTTATATATATCAAAATGCTTTGAATTAGGATGATATTATTTTGATATATACATCAATAACTTATAGTAATTAATTACCTAATTAATAAACTTTACGTATACGATAACATATATAAACGGAATAATTTTTTTATATACATATCGAAGTTACCTATCACAATTAATTGGTTTAAATCAAATCTATACACCAATTCTGTGGTATCTATCCAACTT
This sequence comes from Solanum chilense, assembly GCA_032847665.1. Lineage (NCBI taxonomy): Eukaryota > Viridiplantae > Streptophyta > Magnoliopsida > Solanales > Solanaceae > Solanum > Solanum chilense. The sequence goes on from CM064972.1 coordinate 664,556, forward strand.
TTCCTATAACACAAATATAAATTTTATAAAAAAAATTAATAAATTTATTCGAATCCATATACTCCCACCTTATTCCACTCAAAACTTGGTACTAGTAAAGTAGTTTGCACAGATGATACAAAAACAATTTAACTTTATATATAAAACGTGCAAAAAGGTACTTCTGGTAGATTGGGACATGGACGATTTAAGGTCAAAATTAATGCAAGACCTTATCTCAAAAATGTGAATATATGTATTTTTATTTTAAGTCTCTTCTTCTAGTCATTTTAAATGTAAAATTATTAATAAATATTTTTATAGTCACTTTCTACTTTATATAATTAGGGGTCATTTGATAAAATTAATTAGAATTACACAAGTATTAGTAATATAAATATTAATTATATTGATATTAGCTATTTTACATTTTATTCCACATAAGACAATACACTATTTCTCTTATAACTTATATATATATATAGAAGCTATGACAATAAATTAAATATTATATTAATTTTATAATAAATATCTTGTTTTCTAACTAATTTCAAATGTCATACAACTTGTCATAAATCTAATTTTTCAAATATATGTAAGAATCAATATTCTATGGCTAAACGTGCTAGCTAATTATTTTATATTTTTTTTGAAGAATTGATTTTTACTTTTATACATAGAAGATTTAGAAAAATTACTTTATTTCATTCAAATAGGAAAAGCACAAGAAGTCGAAAAATTAAAGAAGATCAAAGAAACCTAGGGGTGTATATGATTGAATTGGTTCGGATTTTTAAATATCAAATTAAATTATTTGTGTCGAATTTTAAATTTATAAACCAATCCAATCAATAAAACTCGGGTTCTTCAACTTCAGATTTTTTTGAGTTTTTTCGGATTTTCGGGTTTTCTCGATAAAGTTTTCATATAAACGTATAATTTACTTGTACTTCAAATAATTCTTTAGTCCTACCAAAATGCAACTATCCAAGTTATTTCTCAAGAAAATAACAAAAAATATGATATGATTAATGACACTAAAATATCCAACAAAAAAGAACAATAAAATCGCGTAAAAAATATTGCAAATTAATAAGTCATAATGAAGTTGATAATTATTTAAAGTACTAAATCATGCTAAAATAAGTTTAGTAAGTATTAGTTACATGACTAAATTATGCTAAAAGAAATAAAATTAATCATGTATTTTAATTGTCTAAATCTATGTAAAACCAAAATATAAATATTCAATATTATTGTCATTCTTAGTGTTGAATTAATTTCTTTTGCATTCGCATTGAATTGATTTTTATTAAAACTTTATTATAATTACCAACATGTATGGACTATAATTTTTATTAGATTATTAAGAAGTCTAACTTCCAGACATGAAATAAATATATTAAAAGATAAAATTATGAAAAAAGTATAAGAGATATTTTAAAATCATATCAAAATAGTATTTTTACGTATAAAATAATTTTTTTAAAATTATATATATAATGTGGGTTGATTTGGTCTCGGATTGTTTTTTTTTTTTACTTGAAACCAAACCAGCCCAAATATTGTTGGATTTTTTTTCAACACCAAACCAAGTCAAACCAAATCACTAGTCAAAAAAATTTTCCGATTTGACTCGATTTATGATTTGATTTGATTTTCAATTCGGTTTTGTACACTCCTAATAAACCTAGTAAGATTTCAATGAATTAACAATATTTCCTCTTTTTAAACGTGCAAAATGTGCATTTTAAAATGAATTATTAATATTTCCTTTCCATGATTGGTTCCTTCTACAAATTGTGTGGACAAGTTTCAAGATAACGTTTTTAAGAAAACATTGATTGGGACCTCGATGTGGAAATGTTCATTTTTTATTACTAGATATATTTTATAAAAATTAAAACGATATAGAGCATAATTAGTATAATCCTCTATGACAATGATATAAACAAATCAATATGGACATTCACATAAATAGATCGAAAAAATTACTGTTTATTTTTTTTAACTGATACACATAGATTATATCTTAAACATATATGATCATATGAAGTTATGTACATATTATGCATTTACTGAATATTAATCAATTAGGTAGACGACTATTTAGATTAATTCCTCGATAATTAACCATTTAAATTAAATTTCTTAGTTGAAATTAGTGTTGAAAATTGGGTGGGTTAGGGGTCAATACTCAATCTAATTTAAATTATTTGCTTGGATCACAACAGGTCAAGTAATGGGTCATATATATATATATATATATATATATATATATATATTTCATTTGACATAACTTTAATTTAGAATCACAAGATTTAAAAGTCTTCTTTTTAAATTCGTTCCAATTCAAACTAGGTTATCTTTATTGAAACGGAGGGAGTAAAACTTATTACACCAAGTCAATATATGCATGTAATGTATTTAAATTTATAGTTCATTTTACTTAATCATTGTTATGCGGAATTCGATATAATACGAGAAAATATAAACGCGAAAAACAAGACAACAGATTTACGTGGTTCACCAATAAATTGGCTACGTCCACGGGAAGAGGGGGAGCAGTTTTATTATGGAGAGGCAAGAACAGAAATTACAGAATAGGGTTTGCCATAGCGTCTATATATAGTGCTAAGCTACAAACCCCCGTCCTTTCTGTTGTAACGGGTCCTATTCAAGGCATTCAACAATCATAATTATTTGATATGTGTTTTACTTCATTAAAATCATATTATAATAAAAATTATATTAATTTTGATATAAACACCCTGTACAGATAAGTTTTTTCCTCACCTAAACTTAAATAAATATAATAAATTTATGTGATTTTGACACATTATTAAAATAAATCAATAATAGCATTTGTACTTTTCATCAAGTAAAAGTATTAAACACATTTAAAGTCTGCAAAAAATTAAAGTACTTGTACTTTTAAAATGTTTTTAAATTTCGTTTTATAAAAAAGGATACGTATTGATAATGAAATAAAAGATAAAAAAAATTAATATTTGATCTGTTTCAATTTATGTAAAAAAAAAATCAACTAGATATTAAATTCAAAAAATAAATAAATATTTTTTCGTCATAAACACACTATAATATTTATAGCTATAATTAAGATTTTAAAAATATAATTTTAAATATTTCTTGATATTTACATGACTATCAAAACTTCTTATTAGAATAAAATTAAAAAAATTAAGTCAAATTACCTATCAATTTCTTAGAACAGAATAATATAAAATATTATCTGACTTATATAGAATAGTCAAAGAAAATATCATGAAACATGAGGTAATTTAAGCAATTGCAACATATTATATTTTTGATATTTTCCAACCTTAAAACAAGCCATGCATTTAAACAAAGATATAAAGCTGAGGGTTGTTAAAAATCAACCCACCCCCCCCCCCCTCTCTCTCTCTCTCTTTTTAAATTTATATTCATAATTATAAACATATAAGGACCCGTTTGATAGGAGGTATTAATCAAAAGAATCCATGGATTAAAATTTAGTCCAACAAAAACATTGTTTGGTTAACCTAATCCATGGATTAGTTATACCTCATACAAAATCTTATTTTATCAATAGGAAAGGGAGGAATAGGTAATCCAAGGTTTGTTAAACCTTGGATAAGATCCCTAAATGACTAAACTAACCCTTTATTCTTTTTTTAATTTCTTTTTTTGTAATTTAATTTTCTTTTTATTTATATTAGAGTAGTTATAAATGTTATTTTTTAATTCTCCAAATTTGTTTGTATAATTTAATGATTTTACTAATATTTTTTTTCCATTTTTTCTTGATTTTTTTTATATTCAAGATAATTTGTCAATTACCCACTTGAACTATTGTTTTAAAAATAAAAATAAGCTTTAGGTATTAACAATTTAAGTAGTTTTAAATCTATGTTAAGTTTAAGATATATACTTAACCCACAAAAAATTAGAAATACATTGTGTCATCACTGATCTTCTTAGTGGTATATCATACCTTAAAATTAAAAACAATTTTATATACATGTATTTGATTTAACTAATCAAATGAAATAAATAATTCTTTAAAAAAATTATCCGATCCGGTAGTTAACTACCTTGACTTAGTTACATGAAATAAACACTCATAATAACACAAGGGTATAATAGGAAATAATTTTTTTGTAGAATTATAAATTAAACACAAAATTAAGTGGAAAGTAGTGAACCAAACACTTGATAAAAAATAATCCCTGCATTACTAATCCCTACACTATCAATATTTGTACCAAACGACCCCTAAATGATATGGCTATAAATATTTCGTGGTTTTTTAAAAAAAGATACTTTGAATATTATTAATATGGACTTGTAATAGTACTTCTTATGTAATTTTCTAATATGAAATATTTTTAATTAAAAAAATGTTCAAATTTATTATTCAAATTAAAAAGTTAAAATCCAAACATTCAAAAAAAAAAGTGTCATGCACAATATTAAAAGAAAATACTTCACATAAACTTGAGCAATAAAGGTTAACAACTTACCATCTCACTAACAAGCATTCTAGTAGGACAGGTAAGATCATTTTATCTATCATATCGAAAATAATATTTAGCCACAATTAGTTGACTTTATAATACATTAATTACCGCTAAATATATTTTTAAATTTAACTAACATTTTTTATATATGTTCTTATCATTGCAATTAATTAATACCAGTAATGATTTTAACACTCATTGTTAATATGCATATTCATTGCCACTAAAAGTAAAACTATTTTTCATTTTAAATTTGACCCAAATGTTTTCTCCTTAATTGGACGTTATGGAACGTGAACTCAAATTAATTAATGGAGCTTCAATACGTATACAGAACAACTAGTCGAAAAACCCAAAACAAAATAAACACAACCAACCGTCTCATGAAATGAGGTCTATATAAGTAAGTATATCCTATGCCCAATTTCATGCAATCCTTTACATAAACAACTAACCTGCCTTGTTGGTCCCCAATTACAATATTTTATCAAAAAAAAATTCATACACCTGAGATAACAACCTAGTATTTTTTTTGTTGTTGTAAGAAAAGACATTATGGCATGTAATATTAATGTTGAATCTATTCTTGGACAAGGAATTTTTGCTACTACATCAAGCAAAAAATTACAAGCCTTCCCATCTAATACTTACAAAGCTAATGTTATTTCTTGTGTAGCTATTGGCCCAACTCCAATTCCACAATTACCATGGAAGTTAGTTTTCCATGAAAAAGAGAGACAATCATTGTTAAGCAATGAAAAATTTGGGATTTATGGTGGAAAGTTTGTCCCTGAGACACTAATATATATCTCCTTTAACAAAGCTTGATTATGAATTCAACTCCGCTTTGCGCGATCCTCAATTTCAGGTTTGTTAAAATGAAAAGTTTAAAGTTAAATTTATGACTGTTCCTTTTATTTTAATTTATTTGTCTGATTTTGTCAGATGGATCTTCAAATAGCATTAAAGGACTATGTAGGACGTGAAACTCCTTTATACTTTGCCCAAAGACTCACAGATTATTACAAGAGTCTTAATAAAGGGATAGGACCAGATATATATCTAAAAAGAGAAGATTTAAACCATGGTGGTGCACACAAAATCAACAACGCTATTGCACAAGCTATGTTGGCTAAGCGTATGGGTTGCAAAAACGTCGTGGCGTCCACCGGTGCTGGACAGCACGGTGTCGCCACGGCAGCTGCTTGTGCCAAACTCTCATTGGAGTGCACAATATTCATGGGAAGTTTAGATATGGAGAGACAACCTTCCAATGTACTCTTGATGAACCATCTTGGTGCAAAGGTACATATTTCACTTTTTTGACCAATTATAGGACCTACGTTTTTGTAACATAATTAATTTAGTCCTTACACTGAATACAAAATTTTAAAACTTTTTCTTAAGTTATACGTCTTGATTGTGTTTGACTGAACACAAAATTTTAAAACTTTTTGAAGTTAGATGTCTAAAACTAACATATATTTCGTTGAGAATATAATTGACTGATCATTCAAAATAATGTAATTTTGGAGAATCCAATAAGAATGTGACAACTTATTCAACATAAGTATATTATTGAATACTTATATTGTTACTATTGAATAGGTGAAATGTGTTGAAGGAAGTTTCAAAGATGCAATGTCAGAAGGTATTAGAAATTGGGTTAACAATTTGGAGACAAGTTATTTCTTAGCGGGTGCAGCCATAGGACCTCACCCATGTCCAACCATGGTTCGTGAATTCCAATCAATTATTGGAAAAGAGACTAGGAAACAAGCCATGGATAAATGGGGTGGCAAACCACATGTGTTGGTGGCTTGTGTTGGGAGTGGCTCCAATGCGTTGGGTTTGTTTCATGAATTTATACAAGATGTAGATGTGAGACTAATCGGAGTCGAGGCCGCGGGGATCGGTCTTGATTCAGGTAAACACATCTAGACTAACTTGATATAGTCATAAAAATTTGTAAATTTAAAATTCTAAATCTATCACGACAGATAAACACATCTAGACTAACTTGATATAGTCATAAAAATTCGTAAATTTAAAATTCTAAATCTATCACGACAGGCAAACACTCAGCAACTATGGCTAGGGGTGAAGTTGGAGTGTACCATGGTGCCATGAGCTATTTATTAGAGGTATGATAATTTATATAATCGATCACAATTTTTCTTATGATTGAGATCTTGTCTCAAATATATATATGGAATAAAAATATGTTTATGTTTGGTTGAAAAAAAACTTTTTATTTTCCTGTAACATACATACCTCCTTTTTTAAGATTGGAAAGTGGTAAACTTTTTGTGTTCATATTGACCTTTAGCTCTACTTTGTTCACATTGATAAATTTGATAATATAACATAACTTAATTTATTATTGGAGGATAGGGAGAGATTGATTATCATTATAACTATACATATGAGGGAGCATTCTTGCAGAATTAAGAGAAGCTTTTGAAAATTGATTCATGATATATAAATGTTCTTTGTTGAGTTTCTTCCATTCATCTTCTATTAGCTTAATCACATGTTCTCTTGCCAATTCAATGGAAGATTCTTTGTTTTCCTTCATGTAACTTTTTATATATGAACCATCATTTCCTTCTTGACCCTCATCCTGGATGCATATATATGTATCGTGAAGTTGACAAAATACATAACATGTGGTAATTTGGATTGAGTGCAACAAACATCATTTTATACATTGTGAATTGGACAAAATTCATTATTTTTTTCATTAACTATATCATCATTTAACATTCACCTGATAATTCATCACTATTTTGAAATTAACGTAAAAAATTATGTAATACAACGTATACAACAACTATAGAGGTTGTGTTTGTAAAAGATAAAAATTTGGAATAAAATTTTAATTTTTAAAAGATTTCATATAATGAGACTTGACTCAGCTACTAAAAAAATTAGTATTGGAGAATTTGGAATATTTACCACTAAATAATGACAAGGTATAAGAACAAACAATATTTACCATATTTTTTCCCCAAATATTATTTGAGAATCTATGGCTAAACAGGCCCTTAAAAATGCATTGCACAAATTTGCCCACTAAAATCCAAAAAAAAAAAGAGTTTATTACTCAAAATTTCATCCAATTATTAAGAATTGTTTAACAATTCTTCTAGTGTAACAACATAAGATAATTTGTATATACCATTTCAAAAGTCACCCTCAATTCATAGTTTAGACTCTCTTTCTTATTTACTACGTGAGAAATAAAAGCTTAAGTTTAAAAGTTTTATTCATAAGTAATGAGCAAGAAACTTTTTAGAAAACCTTCATGCATTTTTTTTTTTTTGAGACAGAGATCTTACTGTTACTTTTGAATCTCACAATCTAATTTTTTTATTTTTATTCCCTTTGTCTTTATTTATTTGTCTACTTTTGAATTGATAAATCTATTTTTGAATACATAAATTTTGAATTGACAATGATGGTCATAGTATTGTTTACCATTATATCCATATTAATTATGAAGTTGGTGAATTAAAAACTTAAGATTTTCAAAAACTTATACCTTTTTTAAAGTAATTAACTAAGGGTATAACACATAAAAAATTATCCTTTCTTAATTTTGTTAAATTAGGAACAACTGAAAATAAAAAATGAATTAATAATTAGGCACAAAGGGAATAGCTTTTTGATCCTCTTTTTCTCTGATTCTTCGAGTGTTTTTTTGTTTCATTCCGATTCAATTTAACTTTCATGACTAATAAAATTCTTACTGAAGAAGTCGTCTGCAATGCAAAAAAAAAAACATGTGAATAAAATACCGTATTGCGCAAATTTTGAGTGGGATTTTGTCCATAAATTTTGTAGATATTGTAGCCAATTGAATTAATGGTATCATAAAGAGCCTTATAAGGTGACCTCGTGTATACTGGTAAGTCCATCATAGCACTCAATTGCCTTCATAGTATTTTGTATTTTTACAAAGTTTTGGGACTTAAAATTAAGAAAATAAACTAGAAAAGTGTTCATTTAACTTATTAGAAATGACTTAAAAATATCTTAGTTATATCTTTTGATCTAAAAATATTCTCCACCTTTATTTTTGGTTCAAAAATACTCCTCTTTTCACCTTTTGGTTTATAAATATCGAGAACCACAATTTAATTAAATTAAGTTCTTTACAAATTAGTTAATTCTTTACTTGTTATAAAAGATATATATTTTTTTGTTAATTCAATTAGTAATATTATTTTATTTCAAAATATTTAATTTTAAGTCTAAAAGATAAAATAAAATAATAGTGTAAAAATAAATAATAAAAATCTTAAAATTCTTATTCTTTATTTCTACGCGATAAATTCTTTATTTTATATTATGTTTTAATTTGCTTGAATATTTTTGAATCACCATTTTAAATTTAATTAATAGTTAATATATAGATATATATATATGATTTAGCAATAATTAAGCTAAAATTTTTAACGACATTTATATAAAATGGTGATTATAAATACTCATAGTATTTATTATTATTACTAATTACTCCCTCCGTCCGGTATTGTTTGTTATAGTTTCTATTTTTAGAGTCAAACTATAAAAACTTTTACTAAAATTTTAAGATGTATTTTTTCATCAAATTAATATGCAAAAAATTGCAATTTATTGTAATTTTCATATTGTTTTAGAATATCTATTTTTTTTGCTTAAAATATCGAATAAATGTGATATAATTAATTTTGAAATTAGTCAAATTGACTTTCGAAAAGCACAATATGACAAATAATACCAGATGGAGTAAGTATAATATAACGATAATTATATTACTTTTGCTAAATATTTTATTGATTATAGTGTTAATTCCCAAGTTTTCTCACTCCATAGTCATCATAATTGAAGCCCCGTTCCTTTTTTTAAAAAATATTTGGTCATTATCATTTTGAAAAACAAGGATCGTGTTATCTAATGTTTTCCCAAAAAGAAGATAAGAAAGTGATTTGTGAACCATAAAATAATGTTGAAGAAAGAAGAAATCAACTAGACATGTTAATTTTTTTATGAAAGAAGAAAGGGCAGAATAAAATGTTGTAGCCCTAAGAAATAATGAATTGTGCAATTTATATTTTTTTTAAAAAAATGTAACTTTTTAATGCAAGTTGAATATTGTAATTTACAAATTCAAACCCTGTTATCACATTAATTAACAAATGATATACAATGTATGTATGATCATGAACTACTTTATCTTCTAATGATATAGACTTGGGCAATGGTGTACATTTTATTATGAATATTTGAGCTTAATTAGGTCAAATACATGCCCAACAAGAATTTTTAACCAAACTAAGTCATTATATAAAACAATTTACTAAAGTAATATATTTTTCTAAAATTTTACAAAACTAGTATAAACGTATTCCACGATAACGTTTTAGGGTATATTTAATTTTTTAAAACTAACAGCATTAGGTTGATATACGTTGCTGTAAATAACGTTTTAGGAGTAAAACGTTACTTACAGCAACGTATATCAACCTAATGCTGTTAGTTTTTTTTAAAAAAATATATCCTAAAACGTTACTGTGGAATACGTTTATACTAGTTTTGTAAAATTTTAGAAAAACATATTATTTTGGTAAATGACTTTATATAATGGCTTAGTTTGGTTAAAACCTCTGCACAACAATTTTTTATCTACCAACTCTATTTTTTTATGTACCATTGAAACATAAAAACTTTTACTATGTTTTAGTTTAAGTATTCAACGCGTGTTAAATAAATATTTTAAAGGTAAAAAAAAAATTCTAATCAAATAACATCATGTATTTTTATTTTCTTCAAGTCATCCAAATTTACTTGGCATTTATATTAATTGTATCAATTTATCATCTTTAAGCAATTATATAAGAACACATATTGCTTGTCTATATCCAAATAATTTGCATTCAATCAACTTAGAAGACTAAATCACATCACTATTATATATATATATAGAACTAAAGAGAATAACATAAAAGGAAATAAGTTATTTTACTTATAAATTCTAACCTAAAAAAAAATAATCTAATTTTTTTTTTCATTTATGTTTTGGTGTATGATTAAATACCGCCTCAGCATCCTTATCTCCACGACCACTTAAATTAACAATCACTTTTTCACCATCCTTTAAAGTAGAACAAAGTTTGTCTAGAAATGCAAGAGCATGACAAGATTCTAAGGCTGGAAATATCCCTTCTAGTATGCACAATCGTTTATATGCTGCAATACAAAAAAAAATAAAATTATATTATCAGTATACATAAGTTAAACTCGTTAAAAAATTATATATATTACGATAATTTAATTACCTTTTATAGCTTCTTCATCTGTTACGGTGGAAAACTCAGCACGTCCGATATCTTTCAAATAGCTAAGTTCTGGACTAACACCTGGATATTCTAATCTGCATGGTTAAACAATATTTTACTTAAAATTAAGCATGTTACTTAAATCATACACACCTATTATATATATATTATTTGTGTAATTTGACACGTTATAGGTAGTGTGTTGTCATTTTTATCATGTAGATAATGTGTTTTAATGGATTTATATGTGGTTAGAAATTCGTCGATGTAAAATGGTACTAAAATATTTAAGATTGAAAGTGAAAACTTACCCCACACCTATGGAATGTGGTCCAATTATTTGGCCTTCCTCGTCTTGTAATAAATAGGAGTACGGAGCCAAAAGGGTAGAAAATATTAACAAAAATTTCAAAAGGGTATATAAAATTTTATATAAACCAAAACGGTAAAATCGCTCCGCCGGCAGCGATTTACTTCAAATGAAAAAGTAAAATCGCTGCCCCAGCAGCGATTTTGCAAAAAGTTTTTTTTTTCCTTACAAATCGCTGCCCGGGCAGCGATTTATAAAATTTTTTTTTTTTTTAAAAAAAAACATAAATCGCTGCCTAGGCAGCGATTTACATAAAAAAAAATATTTTTTTTTTGGTAAATCGCTGCCTAGGCAGCGATTTACATTTAAAAAAAAAAAAATTTTTTTTTATATAAATCGCTGCTACAGTAGCAGCGATTTATTAAAAAAATATTTTTTATATAAATCGCTGCTACAGTAGCAGCGATTTATTAAAAAAATATTTTTTATATAAATCGCTGCTACAGTAGCAGCGATTTATATCAATTTTTTAAATAAATCGCTACTGTAGCAGCGATTTATTTAAATTTTTTTTTTTTATTAAATCGCTGCGATAAGCAATTTTTTAAACTAAAAAAAATTAAAAATTTTAAAACAGCGATTATTAAAAAAAAATGTATTATTTAAAACTTAAAGATTTAATTTTTTTTAATTGAATATAATTTTTATTATAATAATTAAAAAATTAAAAATTTAAATTTCAAACTTTAAAAGTTAAATTTTTTTAAATTTTCAAACATTAAAGTTATAAAATCGCTGTTTTAAAATTTTTAATTTTTTTTAGTTTAAAAAATTGCTTATCGCAGCGATTTAATAAAAAAAAATTTTTAAATAAATCGCTGCTACAGTAGCGATTTATTTAAAAAATTGATATAAATCGCTGCTACTGTAGCAGCGATTTATATAAAAAATATTTTTTTAATAAATCGCTGCTACTGTAGCAGCGATTTATATAAAAAATATTTTTTTAATAAATCGCTGCTACTGTAGCAGCGATTTATATAAAAAAAAATTTTTTTTTTTTAAATGTAAATCACTGCCTAGGCAGCGATTTACCAAAAAAAAAATTTTTTTTTTATGTAAATCGCTGCCTAGGCAGCGATTTACCAAAAAAAAATTTTTTTTTTTATGTAAATCGCTGCCTAGGCAGCGATTTATGTTTTTTTTTTTTAAAAAAAAATTTTTTATAAATCGCTGCCCGGGCAGCGATTTGTAAGGAAAAAAAAAACTTTTTGCAAAATCGCTGCTGGGGCAGCGATTTTACTTTTTCACTTGAAGTAAATCGCTGACGGCGGAGCGATTTTACCGTTTTGGTTTATATAAAATTTTATATACCCTTTTGGAATTTTTGTTAATATTTTCTACCCTTTTGGCTCCGTACTCATATTAATTTATTTAAGCTCATAAAAATTTACCCAAAGAGAAGAGTATGAACATATATATTTGACAGAAATTTAAATAACATCCTGAAATTTATAATACTTCACAATTTATCGCAAAAGTTAATTGTTGGAGAAAACACCTTCTCCACAAGTAAAAGAGAAACCAAAACATTTTTTTTAACAAAAAAAAGAAAAGAAAATACTAGATTTAACTAATTGGAAATTCAAAGAAATAAAAGAAGGAAATTGTTTACATCAAGATAATTAATTTGAAGTCAATACCCGAACCTAATTACTTGAGGTGCGTTCTTGACTTCTTCCCTTTTTCCACAACTACAAATATATGTAAACTCATCCTTCTTTTTCTTTTTCCTCCTACAAATTATTAAAAAAAAAGAATATTAATTAATGTATATATACTATATTTTAGATGAAACAATTACATAATTCAACATCATAATATTCATGTAGCATAAACATTTTTCTTTAAATAAATTAAAATAGAGAGACGAGCATGTTACCTTAGGTTTAGGCTAGGCGTTTTCGCACGTTATGGAAGCTTTGATCCTTTCAACAGTACACTTGATTAGACTATTAACAGTTGCAACTGATCCAAGAGAGAGTTTTGCTGTTGGAACAGAATCAACTAGTATCTGAAATGCAACGGTCAATAACGAACCACCAGCAGTATTACTATTCTCAGCATTACTAGAGCCATCGGGGAGTATTGCAAAACCCGAAGGCAAAAGAGCAACATAGTCGGGATCACCACCACTTAACACCACATTCATGGCAGCAATATCAACCGGAGCATAAATAACATAAGATCCTGTGATGTCTAGGCAACTCTCTTGGAGTATCAACATATTATTCTGGCTTGAATTACCACTCTACAAAAAGAAATTCACGATTTTATTTATAACAAGTTCTGATCGACGATATAATTCTCATAGTCAATAACACTTCATCAAACTAATTAATGTGAGTCATAAAGTGGATGTACTAACATGACTAATCACAACTATAAGTATCTATGTTATTGAGATTCTTCAAAAATAAAATCTTGTCAAAAGCGAATGCAAGTCTACTATGTTAAACGTTTCAATATAAATTCGATAATCATTAAAGAGTCTGAGCAACATAATCAGTAACATATATATTTTTCTTACATTGTACCCAATATTCTTGATCTACATGTATTCAAAAAGATTACAAGTGTGTCCATACAAAAAAGGGGCTAATTTCATATGAATTTACTAACATGACTAATCTTGACTATTAGTGTCTATGATGCTTAGATTCTTTGACAGTATGTATTGAGTCATCTATAAATATTGTAATTTTAAAAGATCGATACGAATACGATAATATTTTTAAAAAGTCTGAGCAACAAAATTAATAGAGAACTTACATTAACGCGCAGTAGTGAGACACTGTTGCCAGAATCACGACCATTTGCAATATGTGCCATTTCTTGAACTAGACCACCATTTGAAAGAATATCCCACTGCAAACATAAAATGGATGGTCAAATCTATTGAAAATATAATTAAATAATAAACATACTTTAACATTATATCAAAGCCAGCAAAGGTTCTGATATCAAATCTCAACACCAGCTGGCTTAAAAAAAATTTCTACATGCTTGATCCATGAAAAAGAATCAGACCCGCACGTGAGTGGACATTTATATAGAACCAATCTTTCATGTTACGCTATATGTTGTTTGTCAACAACAAATTTGCTATAGCAATAAAATAAAATATCAAAACAAACGACGTTGTTACTAAAAAGATTTGAGAGAGCAAAACTTTACCTCATTTCTAGAATTTTCATCCCTAAGAAAGTCAAAGACTCTCTTAGTTGGAACTGGCATCCAAAATGAAGTTGCTGCACTTAAGACAATACCAGGAGGCCTGCCTGGATCATCAATGCTTTTTCTAGTCATAACTCTAACATCATCAGCACCACTTCCAGATAATGTTGTCCATGTATGGGCAGTTGATGCACCAACTCCAGCACAAAAACTCATCACCATCCTCTCAGCAAGTTTTAACATACTCTTTCTACCTTCTGGACTTGTAATAACTACATAAAAAAGATCAAATATAAGAATAATTAACACGTTGACGCGATTTGAACACTACTATGTTTGTACCCTAATTCAACAAATGTGTTTGTACTTACCATCTCCAGTTGGGATGTTACTAGCCATAACACTTGCAAGTCGTTCACATTGTCTTTCTAATGTTGCAACCCATCTTTTTGCACCAAATGCTAGACCTGAATCAACAAGAGGTCTGTAGATGTTGTTGACCGCTCTATCATCCACCTCAACATGTTCAATCCACGTAACCTAGTAACATATCATTGATAAATAAATCAACTAAAAATTGAATTTAAATCATCTCCGTACACTAGTAAAGATTTTTCAAGACTAGTTTTACCTTGGAGTAACCATTAGGCAATTCTTGAATTACGCAACCAGATGGCCTTCGTCTACAACGTGACACTGAAGTAGACCGCAAATTTTCCAATGAAACATCAACCACTGCCCAAGTTCCATCGCCATGTTGCTTACAATACCTAACGAAATAGTTCTCCCGAGTTGGAACAAGTGGTGAGGGGACTTGAAACTCCGCTGTCATCTAAAATTCAAATAAAACAACCTAACGTTACGATTGAAATAATAAAGTATCATGCAAAAAGTAACAAATAAACATTGCCATCACATCACCATAGGCAGTAAGTACCTAGGTGTTATGGGTGTGGCTTGACATCTCATATGCCCATTCTACAAAAGTTTAAAGACTATTGAAAAGGAGGACATAGACCATTACCTCCAAAATATCAAACACATGGATCGTAAAATACGATGATCCTCTAGACATATATAATACGGAATTGCAATACTAAATAAAACTAATAATCACATCATTAATATACCACTTGCAAAGCTCCATTGTAGTTTCCTGCAACCCCAGTAGACAAAACTTCCAAAATCGTTGATTTGGACACTATTCCAGTGAAAAAGTTTGTCCATTGACTCTGTCAATATAGTCAAAAATAAAAAGACGTCTCACACAACTGACACTAATAAAGTTTTAGAAACGAAAAGAATAGTAAAATAAGTACCACGTCCATCAAAATCTCAACCAAATGAAGGTAATCGATAATGACAACAGCTGATTCCCTTGATGCTTCTGATTTTAAACCTAGTGATTTTGGTCCGATCCCACGAGGAAATGTTCGAGCATATTCCTCCTCATTTAATAAAAGGTCATTATTATCTGAATTTTGATTGATCCATAAAGGTTCATCGGTTTGAGCCAATCGAATTAGTTCCTCCATAGCTGCAACAGCTAATTCAATGACAATTGGTTTATCAGCATCAGTTGGTCCAGAAATTGATCTAAGAAGATCACCAGCACTAGTAGTAGTTGTTGGGAACATTTCTCCTAATATATTCCCTCCAAGTGATGGAAGTTGTGGATAGTTAAGCATTGGTTTACCAACATATTTTGCTGCAATTCCAGATATCCTGTCAATCTACAAAAATATATACGTATTATTCAGTATAATTTCACTAGTAAGATTTTTAAACAGAGTACTGATGTGTTCACAAAACATACCCCTACAATAATGTTTGACACGATTTAGAATGTCTAAACTTTGTAGTATTATAAAAGGAAAGGATATTTTTTGAGGATCGAAGTTCTAAACATATGATACGTTTTTTAAATCATGATATTCTCAAACATGTAATATTAATAAAATCATTTTATTAAGGATAAAATAAAAAAATCAATGTAAGTTGTTTTAAAAATGTAGAAAAATAGATTAGACGTTCTAAATGTAAATAAATTCACATAAACTGAAACAAAAAAAAAGTAAAAGTATATAACCAAAAGTGACTCACCAAAGTATATGGACAAAATGAATTAAAAATAGTGTGTAATTTTTTATATGGTCATACGTTTTAATTACTCAAATAAATTTTGGATGCGTAGCCCATTTAATGACGATTTGACCATCCCAAAATATACAACCTCCCTTTATTCCAAAATTGTAAGAAGCTATTTTTATACAATGAGAAATACTCACTATCTATGAATTTTACTCTAAAAAATTAGTGTATGGGTAGAGAACAGAATTCACGACTCTAAATTTTGAATCTGTCACGAATTAAAAGGGCTAGGATTTGATTATTTTACCTCTTCTCTTAGACGAGCATTTTCGATCCTCAAGTGTTGCTCATCAAATGACATTTCACCTATGGCAGCAGGCCCGCCACAGTTTGGACATGTTGCAGTGGTAAGTGCTTCTTTATACCTTATATTTTCGGCACGAAGTTTGTCATTCTCATTCCTCAATTGTGTGTTTTCATGTCGTTCATGTTGAGACTGCAAAAAAAAAATAATTAAAATATACAATTAAATGTCATTAAATCAAAATTATTTAATGGATCTCATATAGTCAATTACATTGAATACAGACATTTAAAGATAATCTAAAATTTAATACGTTCTCTACCAAAAAGGAGGGAAGATACAACTTATTTAGATGGTTGTTAAGTATCATTTTATAATGCACCTATTAATTTTAACAAAATTATTGTAATGAATATAATAAATTGTACTATCATTTTCTGCATACATAATGTCACACATTAGCAACTTAAAAGGAAAAATCTATGACATTACAAAGAAAAATAGAGTACAGATAATGTAAAACTTTATAGTATAATTCTCATAAAAATATTATTTTAAATAAATAAGAAGACAAAATTATCAGGAAAAAAGAAAGAAAGAAAGAAATATGACTAAACCACACTGATCAATCACTATATAAAACAAGACTTTTCATTATCACATAATAACGAATATAAACAGAACAATACCTTAAAATTTAAGTAACAGTCAGAACAAAAAATACAAATAAAAAGTCATATTACCTTCATTTGAGTACGTTTGTTTTGGAACCAAAACTTGACTTGCAAAGGCTCTAATCCTAATCTTTTCCCCAAGTCTTTTCTTTGTTTATCATCAGGATGTGGACATTCTTTAAAAAACCTATCAAATGATTAATTGTAGTACTAAATTATAACTATATCAATAATGTCACAAAACTAATGTTATGTCCATATGAATTATACATATATATATCGAACAGATAAAATGAATGAATGCTTACGACTCTAACTCTTGAATTTGATGTTGTGTATGTCGATGATACTGCTTCTTCTTGGGACGTTTATTAGGATCTTGATCATCTCCAGACGCACCACCTTCCATGATATCAGCACCCGATTTGGTCTCAAATTCATCGTCTCGAATTAAATCAAGCTCATTTTCGGGTGTTTTACGGGTCATATCGAGCAAAAAATTGTGGCTATCGAACATGTTATGCTGAAACATCTTGAATATTTTTTTGTCACCTTCTTGCAAAGCTAATAATTCACTTTTAATCTGCCCCTAAAAATGCAAAAGAAGATAAATTAAAAAAAAAAACATAAAGAAATATTATTTTCCGAGTAAATTAAATTAAACACCTAAATAAAAATAAAAAAGTAGTAATGGACAATTTCAATAACATTTGATACTTGAATAAAAATTTACTTTTTGATTTATTTCATCTACATGTATATATAATTATGACATGATTAAAACCATAAAATGATATTCAAAAGTGCAAAAATAATAATAAAATTGAATAATTCAACTTGAAAGGTCTTTATTAGTACCTAATAACTCAAGATCCAAACAGATCTCAACAATTGGAGAGAGATGAGAACGAACGGATCTTTTTATCTTTTTTTTTTACTACTCTCTAGACAAAGAATAACAGAGAGAATTGAACTCACATCTATTATATAAAAATGATTTGCATAAACATTCGATGTTAAAATTACGACTTACTGAATACCTGTTTCCTCCTACTACATACGATGAAATTCACCGCTTGCCAGAAACTTCATAGTGATGGAGTTTACACCATATATAACATATATGACATAAGCCCTTCAAGTCATAGAAACAATTTCTCTCTCCTTTGTTTCTATATATGTTGATATATCTGTTTGTTTAGTAAGAAGTTTTGTTAGGGCATAGAGTTTTTATAGAATCTCTAAGGGGATAAAAATAATGTAAAAAAAAAGTTTTACAAGTCAAACAAAAAAAAAAGACTTGAAACTAGAAAAATTTAGCAAAAAACAAAGATAGAGTTGACATAGTGTGAACTCAAAAACTAATATTTTTCACTATTTTTTTTTTCAAAGCTTAGGTACTTGTATATGATATAACGTCCACGAGTATCTAGGCAGAGTCCAACTTCACTGGCATTTCTATTTCTGCAAAATATAACGGAAAAATGAAAAGGTAAGTCAAATACAAGTGAATTTACTACTATTACGATTATCTATTTTGCTCGGACTCTGTAAAACTGATATTATATTTGTGTTGGATCTTTCAAAATATATATTGTTTCTGAAAGATCGGATAATATTTTTAGAAAATTCGAACAATATAGTACACTTATAAGCTAGTAAAAAAGAATTCAAAAAAATTCAAGAAGATGATAGTATATGTTTGACTTACATGAGTTGTAGAGAAGCCTTGTGACAAAAGCAAGAACACACCTTCTTCTTCTTCTTCTTCTTCTTCTTTTTTTGTTGTTGATGTTATTAGGGTTTTTGAGAAAATGGTTAAATCTAAGTTTTGACAAGAATTACTTTTTGGAGAATGAACATGTATATATTTTAGTTAAGCTAGGTTGAAATTGAACACTTTTCTTGTGACTAGAATTTAAGAAGAATAGTTTGAGGCTAAGGATGAAAGAAAAAAAGAAAGAGAAAGAAAGTGTGAAAAGGGTAAGGTGAAGAGGTGGGAGAAGAGATTGTGGAAGCAAAGGAGTTAATGCAAAGGGTATAGAGAGGATGAAATAGCATTTATGACTTGCTATAGAGGTGTTAATGTTGTTGTTGAAGAGAGAGAGGAGGAGGAAGGGGCGGTTGGCAACTACTATAATGCTTTCATTTCTTTTTTTCTTTCGTATTCAGTGTTTGATATTCGTATTACTTTTTTCGTGTGTCAAAATAAGTGTCTTAAAGTAACTGATAAAGTTATCATGAGTTCAATATTCGTATTACTTTTTCGTGTGTCAAAATGAAAATCTTGAAAAAACTGATAAAATTATCATGAGTTCAAGCCTTGAAAATAATTATTAGTGAAAATGCAAAATAAAGCTTTGTAAAATATGTTCCCTTTTTCTTTGTAAAATATATTTCTTGTGTTAAAATGAGAGTCTTGAAGTAACTGATAAAGTTATCATGAGTTCAATATTCGTATTACTTTTTCGTGTGTCAAAATGAAAGTCTTGAAATAAGTGATAAAATTATCGTTCAAGCCTTGAAAATAATTATTAATGAAAATACAAAATAAAGCTTTGTAAAATATATTCCCTTTTTCTTTGTAAAATATATTCCTCTGACCAAACCCTTTTTCAAATTATATGCATAACATGAATTTTAGTGCATCGAGCTATCTATAATATTAAAAAAATATATGTTTCAATTGCTAAAGATGAAATTAAAAATCTTTAACTTATTTGGAGGGAAAATCATGATATTTAAACGATTTAAATTTGTACGGTATTTTAAAGAGAAGATTCATATGATAAAAGTAAAAATATATTAATGGTATCGAAGAGTAAATTAAAATTTGTATTTTCCTGAAAATCATATTGAAGATGAATCTGACAAGTAAAATAATATTTATTAGCTCGAAAAAAAAATAAAAGAGAAAAATGATTATTTTTCTTCATATTTAGGGGTATGGACTATATGGTGAAACGATAATTGCTTCTTTTAATTCCTAAAGCAAACACCTTACAAGTTACAGCTCACATCTTACTGGATTCGAGCCTCTCTAAAATTTCTAGCTATTTCATCATGGAAAAATTATTTGAATTAGTGCTTTCGATTTATAAACTAGAGTCTGTTTGATAATGCTATTAATAGGAAGAAAAAAATACTTAATTATGTTGAGATAAAAGTAATTTCTAGAAAAAATTAAAGTATTGAGTTAATCAGTAAAACTCTCTTTAATTGGAGGCAGAAGTAACTTTTCTAATATTAGAAAAAATTAAAAAATTCTGTTTCTTGTAAAGGGCATAATGCAAAAAAATAATTTTGCCATCTTATGTAGTACCTTATATTTATTTATTTATTTGGTGAATTTTTTAAATTATTTCACTTGACATTTCTAGTTATATATTTGAATAGGTACATTTTTATTTAATAGAAGTAAAAATTTAACATTTATAATAGATAATTAAAATAATTTATTTTAAAATAATCTTAGTATTTGAAATACATAGATGTTTGTCTTTTACATAATTGGACTCTCACAAATATTTTTTAAAAAGATTACTCAAATACAATATGATCTTCAAAAGCTTTATTTAAATGAACTAGTTAAATATAAATTATTTTTTTTCGAAATTACTTTTTTGAAATGGTATTTTAAAGAGCGTTAATTTTTTATTGCAATATCAAACATGCCCTTACTATTTATAGCCATACTTTAAAAAATTATATAATGTAGTGAAATCATGCATATATGTTATACAACATAAAGAAATTGTCTTACTACCTAATATAAAAAGTATAAATTACATATGACGAAAATCCATTTTTGATAGGTAATTTTATTTTAGTATTTTCTTATTTTGATCAAATAATACAAATTCAATTTTTTTTTCAAAAAAAAAAGAAAGAGTGACCAATCAAATCCAATCTAAAACCCAAATTATAGGTTCCTAATAATTTCTTACTTTATTTAACTAAAACAAAATAAAAGAGTAAAAGATTATTACCCATCAAATTCGGGTTTTGAATTTGGGTCGGGTATGGTTAATCTTTTTTAATTGATTTTTGTATTATTAGATTTTAAAAAAATAGCAAATAGGAATTATCCATCGAAAGTTAATCTTTTTTATGTTAGTAAGGGCAAAGTTATGTAATTTTCGAATTAAAAATTTTTCTCTTTTTTTTAATTACTTGTCTATTTTTTTCTTTTATAATTGTATCTAATTACTTGTCCGTTTTGACAAATCAAAAAAGGATAAATATTTTTTAACTTATTATACCCTCAATTGATTACTTTGAAAAAGATAGAACTTCTTAAAAGTTTTAAATTTTTAATTTATCCACTCCACAATTAATGAGTTAAACGGTAAATCACAATGTTAATAATTATTTTCTTAATAGGTGTATCAATTAAAAAATAGACAAGTAATTAAGAATAAGGGAATATAATTAAATAACTTTGATGAAAAAAACTCATAGTTAGCCATCTAAAAAAATCATCCTATTTTTCTCATCATAGATCACGTTTCACTTAAGAACATTAATAACAAGAATTTATCATTAATGAATATTGATTGCTTACTTTTGTAGTTTATTTCTTGTCTTCGCGAAGGAAGACTTGAATTGAAGAGAAATTATTAATTTTGTACTTACAATTATTGAAAATCTAAAAAAACGGATCGTTTACTTAAATAATTGTTATCTTCTGTATTCAGATTAGCAAATCATAAAAAATAAAGGCTGAAAAGAAAAACACAAAAAAATTATCCGAGTTCATAGAAATTATTGTGTCGTTAAAAAATTTAATCTCATCAAGTACCCGAAGTTGCAGATTAATTTCTCCCAAGATAAAACGGATTAACCATTAAAGAAGTAGTGATATCTCAAACTTCGATAATTTCAACAAACTCTAAATGACAGCAACGAATCACACACACAGGCACGATCGATCGATTTTATTTTGTAAGAAAATTATACAAAAAAAAGGAAAAAACTCGATGCAAAAAAAAAGAGAGAAAATCTCTCTATTTATAGCCAACAAAGGGTAAAAGTCGAAAGTTTTTGAAATTAAGACAACTTTTTACAAAGGTCGCACCCCTTTGAAAAAGGCACAATCTTTTAAACCGTCATAACCCTTTAGAAAAGGCACATTTTTTCATAAAAGTCATGACCCTTTAAGAGAATCGCAATCCTTCATTTTTTGTTCACACCTTTAGAACCCAACAATAACTAAATTAAAAAATCAAGATTTGTGATCATCAATACATATTGTTATAATCTTGAGTGATCATTTAGTGAGTTCTTAATAGTATTGAAAAATTGACTTCTCTTACACATTAATACTAACAAACTATTAAAAGTTGATAGTAATAGTCTTTTCCTAAATGATGAGAACATTTTTTAAGAAGGTGAAAAAGAGGTTCTCTTAGTTCTAGTAAGAGAATTTTAGAAATATTTATGGTACACACATGTTATTATCAATAATAATTGTATGTTGGTTGTTATTGTGAGGTCCATCCCATGTGCCAAACTTTGAATAACTTTGTGCCAATTTCAAAGTTTGGTAGAGTTGGTAATCTATAAAGAAGAAAAACTTGTTTTGTGCCAATTTCAAAGTTTGGTAGAGTAGGTAAGCTATGAAGAAGAAAAAAATGTTTTTCTTCTATAGCACATTTGGAGGGTAGTGTATTTGTTCTCTATAAAAGGGAGGAGAATTCTTCATTCTAAGTACACCAAAAAAAAGAATTACAAAGGAGAGAAAGAAGAGTGAGGCATCACAGAGGAAAATAATCTATGAGGAAAAATAGAGAGTGTGAGCTATATTGTAGTGAGGTGGAAAAATCAAAAGAGTGTTATTTCTTTTGAATGTGTAGTGGTCTTTGGAGTTTTACTCAGACATACAAGTGTAAAATCCTTACTATAGTGATATTCGTTGCTCCTCTCGGGTCGTGGTTTTTCCCTTATTTAGAAGGGTTTCCACGTAAAATCTTGGTGTCATTATTTCTCTTTTATTCTCGTTGATTAACCGCATTGTTGTGTTCCGCATTTGTTGCCTTTATTACCGCAAATATTATTTCTGTTACGAATTTATTCCCAACAATTGGTATCAGAGCACAGGTTCTGCTCATTTACAGAAATATTTTTTGCAGCTCATTATACTATACTCAATAAAAAAAATGTCTGGAGTAAAGTACGAGGTAGCAAAATTCAACGGTGATAGAGGTTTCTCAATGTGGCAGAGAAGGATGAAAGACTTGCTCATCCAACAGGGTTTGCATAAGGCACTAGGCGGCAAATCCAAAAAGCCCGAATCCATGAAACTTGAGGATTGGGAAGAATTGGATGAAAAGGCTGCTAGTGCAATCAGATTGCACTTAACAGATGATGTAGTTAATAACATCGTCGATGAAGAGAGTGCATGTGGCATTTGGACAAAGTTAGAAAATCTATACATGTCCAAAACGCTGACAAATAAATTGTACCTAAAGAAACAGTTATATGCACTACATATGGATGAAGGTACAAATTTTTTGTCTCATTTAAATGTACTTAATGGACTAATCACGCAGCTAGCAAACCTCGGAGTAAAGATCGAGGATGAAGATAAAGCCATAGTGCTCCTAAACTCGTTGCCATCTTCCTACGATACTTTATCAACAACCATTTTACATGGTAAGGACTCTATTGAGTTGAAGGATGTCACATCAGCCCTTTTGCTTAATGAGAAGATGAGAAAAAGGCCTGAAAATCACGGACAGGCTCTCATCACGGAAAGTAGAGGCAGAAGTTACCAAAGGAGCTCAAGTAACTATGGTAGATCCGGAGCTCGTGGAAAGTCCAAGGTCCGATCAAAATCAAAGGCCAGAAATTGCTACAATTGCGATCAACCAGGACACTTCAAAAGAGATTGTCCAAATCTAAAAAGGGGCAAAGGGGAAAGCAGCGGCCAAAAGAATGATGACAACACAGCTGCCATGGTGCAAAATAATGACGATGTTGTTCTCCTCATAAATGAGGAAGAAGAATGCATGCACTTGGCAGGTATAGAGTCGGAATGGGTGGTCGACACAGCAGCATCTTATCATGCCACACCGGTAAGAGATCTTTTTTGCAGATATGTAGCCGGTGATTATGGCAATGTGAAAATGGGTAACACAAGCTACTCAAAGATTGCGGGGATCGGAGACATTTGCTTGAAAACAAATGTTGGATGCACATTAGTGTTGAAGAATGTGCGCCACGTACCTGATTTGCGGATGAACTTGATCTCGGGAATTGCTTTGGACCAAGATGGATATGAGAACTACTTTGCAAATAAAAAATGGAGACTCACCAAAGGGGCATTGGTGATTGCAAAAGGAGTTGCTCGTGGCACGTTATACAGGACAAATGCAGAAATATGCCAAGGTGAATTAAATGCGGCTCACGAAGAAAATTCTGCAGATTTATGGCATAAAAGAATGGGTCATATGAGCGAGAAAGGATTGCAAATTCTTTCCAAAAAGACACTCATCTCTTTTCCCAAAGGTACAACGATAAAACCCTGTAACTACTGCTTATTTGGTAAACAACATAGAGTCTCATTTAAGACATCATCTGAAAGAAAGTCGAATATACTTGATTTGGTATATTCTGATGTTTGTGGTCCAATGGAGATAGAATCGATAGGAGGTAATAAATACTTTGTTACCTTTATTGATGACGCTTCTCGAAAATTGTGGGTTTATATCTTGAGAACCAAAGATCAGGTGTTTCAAGTATTTCAAAAGTTTCATGCTCTGATAGAAAGAGAGACAGGTCAAAAGCTAAAACGTCTCCGAACCGACAATGGAGGTGAGTACACTTCAAGAGAATTTGAAGAGTACTGTTCAAACCATGGAATCAGACATAAAAAGACAGTTCCTGGAACCCCACAACACAATGGTGTAGCTGAGAGAATGAATCGCACCATTGTTGAGAAGGTGAGAAGCATGCTCAGAATGGCTAAATTACCCAAGACATTCTGGGGTGAAGCAGTTCGGACAGCGTGTTATCTTATCAATCATAGTCCATCAGTTCCATTGGAGTTTGACATTCCGGAGAGAGTTTGGACCAACAAAGAGATGTCTTACTCGCACCTAAAGGTGTTCGGTTGCAAAGCTTTTGCACATGTACCGAAGGAGCAAAGAACCAAGCTAGATGATAAATCAGTTCCTTGCATATTCATCGGATATGGAGATGAAGAGTTCGGGTACAGACTATGGGATCTTGTGAAGAAGAAGGTCATCAGAAGTAGAGATGTAATCTTTCGAGAAAGTGAAGTTGGAACTGCTGATGATCTATCCGAGAAGGCCAAGAAAAAGAATGGTATAGTCCCTAATCTTGTTACCATTCCTTCTTCTTCTAACCATCCCATAAGTGCAGAAAGTATGATTGATGAAGTTGCTGAGCATGAAGAGCAACCCGATGAGATTGTTGAGCAGGGGGAGCAACTTGGTGATAATACCGAGCAAATGGAGTACCCAGAAGAAGAACAATCTCAACCTCTGAGGAGATCAGAAAGACAAAAGGTAGAATCAACCAAATACCCTTCCTCAGAGTATGTCCTTATCAATGATGAAGGTGAGCCAGAAAGTCTTAAGGAGGTGTTGTCTCATCCAGAAAAGAGTCAATGGATGAAAGCCATGCACGAAGAGATGGGATCTCTACAGAAAAATGGCACATACCAGCTAGTTGAACTTCCAAAAGGAAAAAGACCACTTAAGTGCAAGTGGGTCTTTAAACTCAAGAAAGATGGAAATGGCAAGTTGGTGAGGTACAAAGCTCGATTGGTTGTAAAAGGCTTCGAACAAAAGAAAGGTATTGATTTTGATGAAATTTTTTCACCTGTTGTCAAAATGACTTCTATTCGAACTATTTTGAGCATAGCAGCTAGTCTAGATCTTGAAGTAGAGCAATTGGACGTGAAAACTGCATTTCTTCACGGAGATTTGGAAGAAGAGATTTATATGGAGCAACCAGAGGGATTTGAAGTATCTGGAAGGAAACACATGGTGTGCAAATTGAATAAGAGTCTTTATGGGTTGAAACAGGCCCCAAGACAATGGTACAAAAAGTTTGACTCTTTCATGAAAAGTCAAACGTACACAAAGACCTATTCTGATCCATGTGTATACTTCAAAAGATTTTCTGACAACAATTTTATTATTTTGTTGTTATATGTGGATGACATGTTAATTGTAGGACAAGACAAAGAGCAGATTGCAAAGTTGAAGAAAGATTTTTCCAAGTCATTTGACATGAAAGACTTGGGCCCAGCACAACAAATTCTAGGGATGAAGATTGTTCGAGAACGAACAAAAAGAAAGTTGTGGCTATCTCAAGAGAAGTACATTGAACGTGTACTAGAACGCTTCAACATGAAGAGTGCTAAACCTGTTAGCACGCCTCTTGCGAGTCATCTGAAGTTGAGCAAACAGATGTGTCCTACAATAAAAGAGGAGAAAGAGGGAATGGCTAAAATTCCTTATTCTTCAGCAGTGGGGAGTTTGATGTATGCGATGGTGTGTACCAGACCTGATATTGCTCATGCAGTTGGTGTTGTTAGCAGATTCCTTGAAAATCCTGGAAAAGAACACTGGGAGGCAGTTAAGTGGATACTCAGGTACCTAAGAGGTACCACAAGAGATTGCTTGTGTTTTAAAGGATCTGATCCAATCTTGAAAGGCTATACTGATGCTGATATGGCAGGTGACCTCGATAATAGAAAATCCACTACTGGATATTTGTTTACATTTTCAGGGGGAGCTATATCATGGCAGTCAAAGTTGCAGAAGTGTGTCGCACTCTCTACAACTGAGGCAGAATATATTGCAGCTACTGAAGCTGGCAAAGAGATGGTATGGCTGAAACGATTTCTTCAAGAACTTGGATTGCATTAGAAGGAGTATGTCGTCTATTGTGACAGTCAGAGTGCAATAGACTTGAGCAAGAACACCATGTATCATGCAAGGACGAAGCATATCGACGTGAGATATCACTGGATTCGTGAAAAGATAGAGGACGGATCTATGCAGGTCATGAAGATCCCTACTACTGAAAACCCTTCAGATATGCTGACCAAGGTGGTATCAAAGGACAAGTTTGAGCTATGCAAAGAACTTGTCGGCATGTACTCAAGCTAGAAACCTGGAGCTACCTCCTTCAGGTGCATGGGTCTGGAGGGGGAGATTGTGAGGTCCATCCCCATGTGCCAAACTTTGAATAACTTTGTGCCAATTTCAAAGTTTGGTAGAGTTGGTAATCTATAAAGAAGAAAAACTTGTTTTGTGCCAATTTCAAAGTTTGGTAGAGTAGGTAAGCTATGAAGAAGAAAAAAATGTTTTTCTTCTATAGCACATTTGGAGGGTAGTGTATTTGTTCTCTATAAAAGGGAGGAGAATTCTTCATTCTAAGTACACCAAAAAAAAGAATTACAAAGGAGAGAAAGAAGAGTGAGGCATCACAGAGGAAAATAATCTGTGAGGAAAAATAGAGAGTGTGAGCTATATTGTAGTGAGGTGGAAAAATCAAAAGAGTGTTATTTCTTTTGAATGTGTAGTGGTCTTTGGAGTTTTACTCAGACATACAAGTGTAAAATCCTTACTATAGTGATATTCGTTGCTCCTCTCGGGTCGTGGTTTTTCCCTTATTTAGAAGGGTTTCCACGTAAAATCTTGGTGTCATTATTTCTCTTTTATTCTCATTGATTAACCGCATTGTTGTGTTCCGCATTTGTTGCCTTTATTACCGCAAATATTATTTCTGTTACGGATTTATTCCCAACAGTTATGTTATCGCTAGAAGATCGATCAAAACTAATAATGATCTTCTAAGACTTAAAGTTCATTAATTTAATTCTAACTTAATGATGGACTAAACCATGAAATACAACTTGTGTTATTGGAGTAAATATATAAGGTTATGGTCCCAAATCAAACGTATGATACCATTTCTAATATTCTATCGTTGGAAAAAATGGAACAACTTACGTCAAGACAAAGAATTACTATGAAATTCATTATATTAGTCTCTTAAAATTTGATCTCAATAACGTATATTTTTTTTATAATACTCATATTAATTTATGTATATCCTCAATAGATAATATTAACGATATAATAAATTATTACCTACTAAAATAATTTAATTGTGAAAATTTCCTTAACTCTTTAGTGTATAATTATAGGTTTATTTCAACTTTTATTTTTAATTGCTAATTGGAACTCCCACTCTAATAATTTATTTATAACTTATCGATTATGTTAATCCTTTTTCAATAAAGGTAAATTAAAATATTTTTAAAAAATCAGCTTTAATTGATGTACTTAATGGTAAAACATTCTAAGTATCTATTATACAAATTGTGTATCTTCTTACTTTATTCCACAATTATTGCTTTAATTTTTAAAAGATATAACTCTGTGTTTTCTTTTGAATCAAAGTATATTCATAGCCATGTATATTTATTTGGTAGGAGCATTTATGAAATCATTGAGAACAAATTAAGCCATAATTAAAGGGTATGGTTTAGATATTAAGGCTTTATGAGAAGATCAAATTAATGTGTCCTTAAAAGTCAATTTTGGTGACAACTGAAAATATAAGCCATTTATTTGAGGACCACAGCAAGGTGTGGCAAACTGGCTTTTAATCAAATGTGAGTGTAACAAAAAAAAAAAACTATTTTTTGTTATTAGTATTATTTTTTTTCAAAATAAATATTATTTTCGTAAAAAATATATATTTGTCTCAAAATCGTCACTTAAAAGATTAAGGCAATAACCAATAGTTACTTTCATCTTTCTATCTATCTATATATATTTGCATATTTAATTTTTCAAGAAAAATTTAAATAATAGAGACAACTTATTTAATATTTTCTCAGTCCTAAAATATAGTATTGCTTTAGTAAATATAATAATTTTTTCAAAATAAGTTTCACTTTAACACTTCAAGACAACTGTGTGTTTCTATTAATTAAAAAATGACTTCTTCTTAATAGTGCTTAATTTTCAATACACATTAAATTTATTTATAATAATTTTTAAAATTAACCATATCAAATTATTATTATTTTAAAAGTTAAGGACAATCTATTAGTTCCATTCTTGAAGCAATTAAAAAAATTTCTCATTCTTTGCCTAATGACTAATGAGGACAAGAAAGTGCCTCAGCACGCAATGGAAATAAATTTAACCAAATTTGAACCACATTTATAATATTAAGAACATATATAAATTGATAATATAAATTATATTAAAGGTAAATATAAATCAATCTTATAACAGAGTTTCCTTTAATTTTAAAAAATCGATTATTACAATTAATATTCGTTCCAAACAAATAAATACAACACATTATCTTTAATTAGCTGTCACGTCATCAATCATTCTTAATAATATTTTAAACATGTCAATACTATTATATATTATAAACATCAGTATAAATAAGTATTAGAAAAGAGATATAGCTGGATTCGAATTTAAGTCTAACAAATGAATATTTTAGCTTGTATCAGCCACACAATATATATATATATATATAAAATTTTGAAGTCATCAAATATAAGTGCATCACATCTAAAGAGTGGGTCCGCTTCTGCATCTCAGCCACTTATATAAGTTGCTTGAAAATATAGTAACAATAATAATACATTCAAAAAAATCTCAAAACTAAGTGAAGTCCGGAAAGAATAGTGTATATGCGATGCTATCCTTATGTTGTGAAGTTAAGGAAAATTTTTTTTTTTGATTGACTCTCAATTTAAGTAAAAAGCATATCAAAACATGTATAAGAGAATACATTAGAAAAGAAATCATATTGAAAATTGATAGAAATAAAAATAATAGAAACAATAAGTAATACGATAACTGAAACAACGATGGTAAATAAAAAATGTGGGGGACATTAAACCAGCTGGCCTGTATTCCCAACAAGAGGAATTGGGGGTATAGTGTATTAATTATTATATGGAAAGGTACTTGCCTATATTTAAATTGGAATTTAATTTTGTTATGTTGTCTTTGTTATTTAAGACAATCAGAATTTAATTTCACCATTCACGGAATTTCCCACAATTAATAGGCTCTTATTCGTTTCAACTTATGAATCTTTTTTTTAAAAAAAACTAAAAAAGAATTTTCAAAGGAAATTAATGAATGAATTAACATGAAAAGGGGACCAACAATAACTTTGATGCAAACATATTATAAATAAAAAAACTAGCAAAAAGTTGATTAAGAGATTTTTATATAAGATACTCGTAGATATATATTGTTCAGATAATAAATTTAAAAAATACTTGCCTGTTTAAAGAAATAATTATAAATGATAAAATATGAATTTGACCTGCTAAGTCGGTCTAACCTAACCTTTTATGTGATGGATTTCTTACATAAATGTACAATGTATCAATATTATAGAAATAGTGTAAAATTATGTATAGATGTATACATACAACATTTTATCTTCCTCAACGAAGCAACATTTTTTCATCTCGACTAGCACAAATCTCCTATGAACAGAAATCCAAATTTTAAAATAAGTTCCTCTCAGTATTTCTATTCTTTTGACATATTATCACTATAAACAATCACGATCGCGACAAGATCTAAAATTTGAGCTTAGAAGCTCTTCAATGGCCATCTAAACTCAAAGCTCCTCTCAAATTATAGATATGAATTTCTGTTGACATTTCGATTTTTTTTTGATATATTACTCACTCAAAACAATTTACGCAGTCCAACCCACAGCCCTCTCAAAATTGTATTGGGATAACCATTTAAGGCCCACACAAATAGTAGGCTGACCCATCCTAGCCCATCATATTTAAAGGGCCTTATTTATGTGATGGGATTTTCTTCCACATACAAATTCAATTGATTTACAACATATGAAAATAAGTTAGTAACAAGATCCATTTATCATTTTGATTCTACATTTTCCCCCAAAAGCATGTCTCTACATTTTTTATTTCACATTTCTAGCCCTTTTTTGTATTTCTCAATTACATTTACAATATGTATCCCTTTTGGGACGATTTACGCGATTTTCTATCCCTCCTTCCTGTTCTCATCAATGCCTTTTCAGAGTTTGATCAACATCATGAGAATTCTCAAAAAACTTTGATAGGAAGAATCAAGATTCATTTTTGTTTTTGGTTCGAACATTAAGCCACTTCTATATTTGTTGGTTTGGGTTGTTCTTTTACAAATTTAGCCTTGGATTTCGATGCCCTTGATGATGAACTAGATTTTGGTGAGGAAGTCGTCTTGGACTTCCTCCTCCTTTGCTTCTTAACATTCACCTCCTTATTAGTTTGACTGTCCTTGTTAGTATCAGATGTTGATTGCGCTTCATTTGATTCTCCAACTCCTTTCAAACAAATAACCAATGAAAAAAAAGTATTGAGTTTTAACTTTTGGATACTAATAGCTAAAGAGATTCTTATACCATCAAGTCCTTTGAAAACCAATTACATGTAACAATTTATATAAATGGAACTATTAACCTAAAAAATAATACAAGTGACATAAATACAACATGTTGAAATTCAATGAAAGTATATATAAGTT
Organism: Solanum chilense; assembly: GCA_032847665.1. Classification (NCBI taxonomy): domain Eukaryota; kingdom Viridiplantae; phylum Streptophyta; class Magnoliopsida; order Solanales; family Solanaceae; genus Solanum; species Solanum chilense. The sequence goes on from CM064972.1 coordinate 696,573, forward strand.
AACTTGACTTCCAAGTGAATTAATCAAAAAGCTAAATCAAGATAAGAGCTCATATTTATTGGTTAATGGCATTTTGATCTTGATATATATAGTTTATTCAAGTTGAGGTCTAATTAAATATCTTGGTAAAACATTCAAAGAGGTGCTAAGTACATCAAACTTTAATAAAAATAAGTGATTTATTTATTTGCCTTTAACTTAAATAGAAAAAATTACTCAATATATTGTATTATAAGATGCGACATAATAAATACCACATAAAATAATTACTACTTTAGAGGGCACCACATAAAATAAGCCAATATATAGCCTACCATCCAATAATTTGATTTTGGACAATAGAAAAATTGTCCCTTTCTAGGGCCTATTTAGACATCTCGTGAAGGATGAGCCAAAATATTTCCCTGTCTTGAGGAAAAGTATATAAACGCTTCGAGAAATTACGTTCATTAAGAAATCAATATATACCATGTGTATTTTATTAAATTATGTCTATTTGATAAATGTCTTTTAAATATTCAACACTATTATAAAGTTTGAAAAATAATAGTACTAATTTTTTGTCTTTGAATTTCTAAGGCGATGCTTATTTTGGAACAATTTTTTTTAAGGTGACATTATTTTTGAAACATACAGAGTATATTATTATTTTTTTCTCAAATTGACTAAAAATGAAAAAATACCACCGATTGGATTTGTATATTTCTCCCAACAATAATACAAACATAAAATAGGACAAACTTATTAGTTTTCAATCAATATCTAGGCCAGTGTGGAAACCCTAGTTGCCATTGTCTGATTAGGACACTACACATGTGATTGAAGCCAACATATCAAATATTCTGTTTAATCTTTAAGTTTTGTTTTAAGGCACATTTTGATCAATAATTAAGGGGAAAAAAACATTTTCTTAAAAGCAATGATTACCTTGAGAAGTCCATGGAGAAAGGGAAGAACCAGAATTAATACCAATAGAAGCTGCTGCAAAATCAGGCCCTTTCTTGAATTGATTCATCTAAAACAACAATTTGTTAGGCATGGGAAAACTTTGTTAAAGAAAATGAATATTACGCTAGCTCAACCGTAAAAGCTAGCTTCACCGTGTGTGCTTTTCAATATCAATTATCTAAAACTATATAAATTTAATATATATAACTGTTTACGCGGTTTAACCTCCGCGGTGAGGTTGCCAGGGGGTTATGGGGGGCGGGAGCCCCCCATTCAAAGCCGGGGTTCGGGGCAGCGCCCCCACCTAAATTTTAGGCTTTCCTATTTATTCTCTATTTATTCTTTGTAACAAAAAATACTCTGATTTATTAATATAAATATACCTCACCGCCGTGAAAGTTTACTCACGGGATGTTACCAAGAAATATTGGATTTTCTTTTTCTCTCTCTAGATCTCTCATCTCTTTCTCTTGAAAGTTTTTGTATTCTTCATTCATCTAGTGTGTGCGCGTGAATTTGATCCTAACACACTTGACAAAGGTTTAGTACAAAATGATAAAATTGCATAATTATTTGTGGACCAAATTAACATGATTGAGAAAATGAGAACATACCCAACTTGGTGCATTGCCAGATTGGCCATCCCAACCAATATGTGCCACATGTTTAACATCAGTTGGACATCCAATTTCCAACTCCCTCTCCTTCACAGCTACAAATCAATTTTCACCATCATCATACATGTCTCTACTTTGTTCGAATTGTTAAAAAATGTTATTAAATACGTGTTGAATCAAATCGTATTGTACATTTAAAAAGTCCTATACGTGTTCGATAACAATTTGAAAAGCTTACGCAACATAAATCTCAAAAGATAAAATCTTGAGGCATTACCAAAATTATTAAACATATATTTGAATCCTTTGATGATCCCCTTCATCTTGTTTCCCATGGAAGAAACTACAAAATCCAAGTCAAAAAACCTGTGGTCATAAAATGTCAATAAATCATTCCCTAGCCTAACCTAAAAGGCAAACACATGGAAAATATTATAAAAATGATACAATTTTTTAAAAAAAAAATAGAAGAAAAAAAGAAAGGTTTCAATCATTTCCTTGCCTAACCAAGAACATGTTCAATTAAACCAATAACGTTTTATTCTAAAAGTCAAATTCTGAATCTGTCTCTGAATTCTGAATAATAGTATAGTACCTTATTAAAGCGACGGTGATACCATACACGAAAATGTGAAAGAAAAAAAGAATGCTAATTCTCCTTCCCTTGGCCTTGCATTTTCCATTACCTTCTTCCTAATGATTTTGATATATAAATGTGATAAGCATTCATGAAGAAAAAAGAAAAATCAAACTAGTTGATCCATTAAATATAAATAAATAAATAAACAAAATGTGAGAGTTGAATGAAAACAATTAATGGTGTTATTTTCTATTGTTGAATGGATAGTTTTGTATAGATATTCAAAGGAGGGAGATAGAGAGGAGGAAAATAAAGAGATAAAGAAAAAGAAAAAGAGAAATGAGAGATGTGGCCAACCACTAAAAAAGAAAGGTTGGGAGGTAAACTTTACAAAGAACATTTAAATACAAAACTAATGTTTTAGAAATATTCCTCTCCATAAATTTTATATTGTATTGTTTTTTTAATAATCCCACTTTTGACTTTTTTTGACACTCCCATATGCCATTTTTTAAAAGGGAAAATATACCTCTAATACCTTTTGTTAAAAAGCAAACAATCCATATATATATATATATATGTACCTTCTTGTTTTACAAATGATGTAAATAATATCATGTAACTTAAAAAAAGTTTTGATTTGACAACTAATTCAAGTTTTTTGAAGAATGAAAATTGCCGATAACTAAAATAAGTTTTTCAAAGAATAAAGATTGACGATATCTAACTAATTCAATTTTTCGAAAAATGAAGATTATCATGGATAAAAATGACAGCTGTGGGATTTGAACCCACGCCCTTTCGGACCAGAGCCTAAATCTGGCGCCTTAGACCACTCGGCCAAACTGTCTTGTTATTATCAAAACATTTCATATCATAATTAGTACTTATATTTCTAATAATCTGTATAATAGAAATTTCCAAATATATTAATCAAATTATAAAAGAGATTCTTCTAGGACAAAATCGAAAAGGGACATATTTAAACAAAACATAATTATGAAGGCAAATATAATCCCCAAAGACAATAATAGACGCGGCTAAAAAGTATGACAAGGATAAATATGAATAATATTTAAAAATAGATGGGCAAATATGAATAAATTAATGAGTAATTATTTACCTTAGCAAAATCCAGTTGTTAAATCGAGAAGTTTATATTATAAAAACTAAACACTAATCTAATGCAGTCATGTTCATTTAAAGAAGGCATCTTAGTGCTGACTTTCTTACAACTTGTCATTTATTTTTTTTAATTTTTCTTTTTCACAAACGGATTGAACATATTACTCCATTCATTCGTTTTAATTTATATCTCTTATTTTTTATTTTAGTTTACTTTAAAAGATTGTTTTTTCTTGTTCTAACTTTGCATTTAAAATGTTTAAATCATAAAATTAAATAATATTTTTGATATATTATATAATTTATTTTTATTTTTTTAAAATTTGTATCCAGTCAAAATCATACAAAAACAAAATAAAGTGTGGAGTACTTAATTTCCTCTTATCAAGTTATGTTGCATTCCTTCCTTTTTAATCTATTTCTAAAGGAATGCTACCTTTCCTAATTCGAAACAACTTTTTTTAATTTTATTTTATATTTAGCAAAATGTTTTATAATCACAAATAACTCTAATTTATTGTTAAATTACAAAATTTTAAATGTTACATCAATAGTATCACATATTTAACCATCTTTGTTTTCACGAGGACAGAATCTTACTTATTCGAAGATTTCTTTTTTTAAAAAAAGAAGAGTGTTGCTCCTCGTCATATAAGCTTACAAAAATAAATATAAAAGACAAACATAAATATCAAATATAGTAACATGAGTCTTAAGCATTAAAAAACAACCTTTGGTTTATTAAAGATGTTAAACAAACATAAAATATTTTATTTCCACACTTTGCCATAAATATGAGTGAAAAGGACCATTTATTAGCCAAGAATCCTCAGTTATAATTACTCTTCCAAGAAGAATTTTCATTGAAGAAAACAAAAATGGAGAGAAAAAATTGTTCAATGGCTAATCTCCTCTTAATTGGAGTTGTAATTGCTATCCTATGCTCTGAAATTAAATGTTCATTTGAAGACAACTTTAGTAAAAGTGATTGTCCTGACTCTCACTTCAAGACTTCTGAAGATGGACAGATCTGGTATCTATCATTAGATAACAAAGCAGGTAAGTACGTTACGTACAGTCAAATTTCTTTATAATAACATACGTTATTTTTCTAGACAGATATTTGCAAAATGTTATGAAAAAACATATAGTGCTTATTATTTTTCATTTATTTTTCTTCTTATAGGTTGTGGATTTATGACCAGACAGAGATATAGATTTGGTTGGTTTAGCATGAAATTGAAATTGGTAGGAGGTGACTCAGCTGGTGTTGTTACAGCTTATTATGTAAGTTGCAACATTATGAATATATATATGTCATGCATAACTTAATTTAGTTATATATATACATTGATCATATAAAAAAATTTCTAGTGATTAATCTATTTTTGAAGTTCCTTACAATCTCAAGTTTAATAAGGAAAGTTGATGATATGGATCTTAACATTTTTAGTTAGTCAACTAAAAGAATTTAGTCTACCTAGCCATTTGTCGATGCATATTGAGTATATAATAAGTGTATAACGTATACAAGTTAAATTTATGAATGTGGATTTTTACGTGTTAGAACTCATAAAATTTAAATCTTAAATTCGTCAGATGTGCACAGAAGATGGGGCAGGGCCAACTAGAGATGAGCTAGACTTTGAGTTCTTGGGGAATAGAACAGGGGAACCATATCTTATTCAGACAAATGTGTATAAAAATGGTACTGGTGGGCGTGAGATGAGGCATGTTTTATGGTTTGACCCTACTCAAGACTTCCATACATATTCCATTCTTTGGAATTCTCATCAAATTGTGTAAGCATCTCTTTCGATATTAAATTTGAATTAGTCTGATCAGTAACAGAGTTTGTAATTTTACATATATAATTTAAAGTATTAAGAATGAACACACGAAAAGTCAAGAGGATTCAACGTCTAATATATTTATCTAAAAGTAATTTTAACATTATACTATAAAATATATATTTTGGGGGAATGAGGTTTAGATGAACCACTTGCACTCATGTAACTCCAACCTGTATCAAATTTCAATGCGAGTATCAGACATGTAGATACGAAGATCATTTTAAAACATTTCATGGTTGTACTTAATTTATTAGGGTAGAGATCTGTTTTTATAAGTCAAATGAATAAATAATACTGTTACACCTAGCACCTTCTTAGAAATTGGGTAAAAATATTATAAATTTTAAATTAGTCAACTCTTAACTTTCAAGCAAAAGGAAATAGATTTAAATGTATAAATGTTAGCCATTTCAATTTCTTACTCTTATTTTTCTTTTTACTCCATTTTAAAAAGATTGTTTTTTTTCCTTTCACATTTCAACTTTTTCACCTGACATATATACGATCATAAATCAGATTGAAGGTTATTTTGATATATTCTGTCCATCTTTGTATGTATTTATTTGTTTTATGTGCAGATTTTTCGTAGATAAGGTTCCAATAAGAGTATACAGAAACGCGAATTACACGAACAATTTCTTCCCTAACGAGAAGCCAATGTACTTATTTTCGAGCATATGGAACGCGGACGATTGGGCTACTCGGGGCGGGTTAGAGAAAACAGACTGGAAAAATGCACCATTTGTATCAACATATATGGATTTCAATGTTGATGCTTGTCAATGGGAAGATCCTTTCCCTTCTTGTGTTTCAACAACTACTCAAAATTGGTGGGATCAATATAATTCTTGGCACCTTTCAAGTGATCAAAAAATGGACTATGCTTGGGTACAAAGAAATTTAGTCACTTATGATTATTGCCAAGATATTGAGAGATATAAAGTAAAGCCTGAGGAATGTTGGTTAAGTCCATGGGATTAATTACTATTTCAATTTTGATTTAAGAGTGTGTAGATGTTGTATTGTTTTGTCATGTGTTTTAAATCATGAATTCAATTTTATAATAGGGTTACCTATTGGCTAAGGATTTCAAATATATGCGAAAGACTTTTCATTTTGAATTTAAATCAATCTTCAGACTCTCAAATTACACATATCTAGAAGTCGAAGCAAATCTCCCAATTTTATACTTCAAAAATCAATGATTTAAGGTTCAAATCTAATAGCTACTAGATTCACAATGGAATAATCGGTCTTCAGAATCGATGATTTAAGGCTCTTGGCCTTTTTAACTATTTAATTAAAATTGTAACATAGTGGAAATGATCTCTTATGATCACTTACAAATTGAACAGAAGAAATGATATTTTTAGATCTCTTACTTGTAAAATTAAATATATCTCACAAAAAAGACATAAAACTAAAAATAAATTTATAACGGCTACAAAACCAAATCTCCCGTAATTTAACTTGTGTGTGTTTAGTTGGTTGATAGATGAAACCTAGGAAGACCTATTTTATAACCAAAACTGTTGACATCCTCTTGTACTTGTTGTCTGAATTCTCTAAATGTAAATTTTTTATAAAGACAAGGTTCAACACAACTAAGTATTTCTGTGTCATAAGAGGGACATAAGAAAAATGCTGTTGAAAATCTCTCTTTAAATTTATTTGTCACAACTCTATGTTCAACACTTCTATAAACACCATTGCTCCATGCCTGCATCATATGACACTTTTTCATCAATTTCTAAAAAAAAAAAAAGAGAACATATTCAACCACATAAAAGTTATAAATACTTGAGTACTCTCTTACTGGTCTATGCTAAATTCTTTTTCTTAGATAGAATGAATGGAAAAGGAGTGCTTGTGTTGTGGTTTTCGTAGTTGTAAGAATATATTTTTTTCGAGAAAAGGTCCCCTCCTTTAATATCATGATTGGGTCGATCAGGCCAGATCATAAGTGAATAGAAAAAAAAATGTACATAGCTGTTCCAGCTGTTTCAATTTATGTGACGGTATCTGACCGGAAATATAATCAAGAGAGAAAGACTTTTGAAATCAATAGTCAAAAACAAACTTTCGAATTTTTTATGGCTATAAATAATCACATTAAGAGCAAAATAAGAAGTCAACCTCGTTTGCGCAAATATTTTTTTGGCTATTATAGCAAAATATTGTTATGGCGAAGATATATAGTATAAGCTAACATGAAAAAAGCGTTTACAAATGAAATTAGATGATTACAGTGAAATATTATTATAGAGGATATAGTATAGGAAAACGATCGAAATACCTGGAATAAATCTCCAATATTAATGATAAGTGCTTCAGGATTAGGCTTAACAGATATCCATTTGCCATCTCTAAATAATTGCAAGCCTCCAATTTCATCTTGATGCAATATTGTGAGGAAGTCACTATCAGTATGTGGCATTAATCCAAAGAGTTGTGGTGAAATAGGGCATGCTGGATATCTATTCATTCTTAGGTAACAAGTACTTGACAAACATGTTTCTTTAAAATAATCCAACTTATAATTATAATAATCTCCCAATTCTTCTGCTAATAATCTTGCTAATTCTTGTGCTAATTCAGATAATGTTGTTGCAAATTCTTCCATGGTAGAGCTGAATTCATCCAAAAAAAAAAAAAAAGTTAACCACTTATCAGATCATTCAAAAAAATATATACGGGTAACTACCTTCTTAAAATGTGAAAATATTACATGTTATTAGCGTTATTGGGATGATAAACAACGAATTGAAATGTGTCATGAGATTATCTATCCTATATGAATTGACCAATTCTATTATTTTAATACAAAAAAGTTTCCAAAAATTCTTATTCGTTATAAAATAGCCAATCCTATTTTAATACATTAATATTTTATGAGATTATTTATCCTCTTTTTATATAAAATAACCAATCCTATTTTTTCTTATCCCATTGATGTCTAAAATCATTATTTCTTATATCATTGACGTCCAAACAACCTCATAGTCTATATGAAATAGCCAATTCTATTATTTTAATTAGGAATAATTTTCAAAAATTGTTACTCCTTTCATATTCTATCAACGTCCAAACAACCTTTCATTAGATAATTAATCCTATCTTCTGTATGAAATAGCCAATTCTATTATTTTAATACATAATATTTTTAAAAAATTATTATTCCTTATCCCATCGATGATCAAACAACCTCATTAATATTAGGTAAGGGTGGTCCAGGGTTAACTTTTTGCATTTTTGTTTTAGGTTGACTGCCCTTGTCCAAACTCCAAAGTCATGAGGATAAGGATTAAGACATCTCCTCCTAAAGAAATGCCAAATGCATGTAACACACATTATTTTTTCCTAAAATTGATACACTTTTCACTTTTTAGGACACTAATCTCACTGAAAAGTACTGGATCATCAAATAAACAACCCCACAAGTCACAAAAAATGAACCATCATTATCAACAAGCCTGTCAATTGATCATATACTTTCACTTTTAGGTGTAGACATTGAAATTTTGTGAAACTTTAGAAGATGCGTTTAATTTGAGTTGGGATTCTACAAATTGTGTTCAATTCAGATTATGACTATTGGATGCTACTCAACCATAAATCCTAGTTTATGCCTATATAAAAGGTACTATCTCGAATACTCCACAAAATGATGAATTATTCATATAGAGAGGTCAAATCAAAATCATCCTAGTTCGAGAAATATGTCACTAGCGGCCCTCGAATCATGGATAAATCTTGAGAGAGTAGAATCAAGGGATCAACAGAATTGTACCCCAATCTATTTTGATTAATAAAAGCATGTTTCTTCATATTTTCCATATGTTTAAAATTTGTTGCAAACAGTAGTATAATACCTTCCTGCCTAATAAGGATGACTAGCCGTCGGCAGCACTCAAAAACGTATATCATATCAACAAGAATTGTGATAGAACGATAGATACTACTTTATTTTTAAACAGATATTTTGAGTTCGAGTTCTCCTAAGTACATACTCACATTTGTTAAGAAATGTTTACTTCTATTTCGAGGCAAATATAAACTTTTATTGAATATCAAATAGAATAACAGAAATTAAATGAAAAATCAAAAAGGAGGCATAAGATTAGTATTTAGTCAAACCTTCAAAACTATTCAATATTTAGTTGCATTTTTAATGTGAAAGACTGACCGACACTTTAGCCTATCATTATAGGACTTTCATGTGCAATTATTTCCATTAAGAAAAAGTTCGATCCGTTCATTCATTAGTACTAAAAGTAGTCACAAATTTTATTGCGACATGTTAGACTTATACTTCACGTCACTAAATTACATAAAAGAAAAATCTAAGATTCTAGCGACTATAATATACCGTAATTTAATATCACAAATTTTATTGAAGAAAAATCTAAAGTCTAATGATTATAATGTATCGTAATTCAACGCCACAAATTTTATTGAATTATCTGTGATTTCTCTCATAGAGAAAGATAGAAAAGAAGGACACGAGATGATAAAGATATAGTATTAGTCAGAAAGAAAAGCACACACATCACTAGAGTACATAAAAGAGATAATTAAGAGGATCTTCTCTTGATTATAATTTAATATAACTTAAAGCTATAAATTTTATTAAGACGTCTCTGCTTTTTAGAGAGAAATAGAGAAATAAAGACTAAATGATAATCATATAAGATATATCAATCATAAAGATTTACACACAACACTAAAGCATAAAAGAGAAAATTAAGAATTTCTTTTACTATATATAAATTTAATTTAAAACCATATATTTTATTGAGACACTTTTATTTTCTCTCTTTCCTAAAGAAAGACGAAAGAAAAGGAAAACCACATGACGAAGATACAATATAACCTAAAAGAGAAAAATAAGATTTTCTTAACTATAACATAATTTAATTTAAATCCATAATTTTTACTATGACACTTTTGTTTTCTCTCCTTCTCTAGAGAGAGAAAGGACAAAAAGGGAGACTAGATGACGAAGATATAACAATATTTTCAGTTCGTTACATCACTAAAATATATAAAAGAGAATTTTTCTTTTATTATTATAATATAATTTAATTTAACTTTAAATCAATGAAGTTCTCCTTTTCTAGTGCATCGAAGAAAAAGAAGACCATATGACCAATATATTAATTAATCATAAATAAAAACATAAATATAACTAAAATATGTACCTGAGGCTGCTGAAACCCTTTGAAACATCAGACAGAGGTACATGAAAAGCTTCCGACCATGAAATCTGCCGAAGGCAAGTTGCCGTTGGCGTTCCCCAACGGTAACTTCCTTTGGAGAAATTAAGACTTTTATCAATATTTATCTTTTCATTGAACGTTTTCTTGAAAAGCTTGACTTGCTCTGTCCTCATTTGTCCCAAAATCTTGGGTGAAACTCCATGGTTCACCACTTGAAAAAAACCCCATTCTCGCGATGCCTTGGCTATCTTCTTCTTGCATTCTTCTCTCTCGAATTTGTTTCCATAATTAAGTTGATGAAGATTTATCAAAGGCAACTCGCATTCTTCCACCATGAATAGGTCAATGTGTTCATCATCGACTATATTGATATCAATAAGATTTTTGTATGTCTCCACAAATGGAGGATCAGGTGATTCTTCCATGCTTATGGTCTGAAAAGAAATGTGGTGTCAGATAACATGAAATTCACCAGAAAAATGTAGAATATATATAGCATTTTGTGGTGCCTCTCTCTTGTCTACTTTCGCTTGAAAATTACATTATATAGCTAAAGAAAAAATAAGTAAAGTAAATGTTTATGTATACATACATTGAATTGGCTTTTTGATTTACGCGTGTCATTCTTTTGCAGGGATAATGTTTCTTTGTACCGTTCAAATTTTATAGGATGTCCCCATAGGGTATATGTATGCAAATATACTAATTTTTGTGTTCTGATTTAAGTGTTTTATTTCTTTTTAAGTTTATTTCAAAGTGAATATGTCTTTCTATATTTGGTAACTTCTATCTAGCATTCTACATAGATTGTTTAAGATTATAAGAATAAAATGACATTTTGATTAATTACACAAGTTTTTAATCTAAGATTATTACTATAATCAAAAGTCTTTCTAATTTGTTTACTACACGTTTAATCGAATCTGAACTCTACTTAAGGCTTATTTAAAAATTTGTAGTTGGCACTCTATATAAATATCATTAAAAGTTAAATGACATTAACTTAATTGTTATTGAAAGAAAAATTTGTTACCATGAAATATCTTTTTCAGTGTAATGTGTCCATAGAACCTATACTTGTTTTCGAAATATGACCAAAATTATGTTGTAGAATATGGTGATATATCATTGAGTATATTAGGAAGAAAAGAGAATCAAACACTATGTTTCTGAAATTTGTGATACTATGTTTTTTGGTCAGGACAATTTAAATGGCATTTGGACATAAAGAAATATGTGTGTCCTATAATTAGGAGGGAGGTGGTGAAGGAGCAAAGGAGCCTTGTGCACCCAAACAACGACCATTTGGGACCCATTGGCATTTAAAAATTGAAGTATTGCATGTGTATTTAATTGGTCAAAGATCCCAAGGTTGATAATTAGACAAACGCGCGTGAAATCAGGATTTGAACTTTATAGAATTAAGATTTCAATCTTTTAAATTATTGTGTTTCAAAATTAATAATTTCATAGATATTTTGAGACATTCCAATCAAAGGTTGGACCAAAAGGATATAAATCTAGCTCCATACGAATTTAGAGGCGTTATAACATTCTACTGTAGAAAAATTATATTATATATGTAGTTGAAAAGAGATTTTTTTCGTACGTTATTATAAATTTATTTGATTTGATTTTTTTAAATTTACTATTTCATATTTTAACATTTTAATAAAAATTCTGACTTCGAGATTTTTTTTTTTTTTTTTTTTTTTTGATTCTCCATCACAAATCATGGTACACATGCTCTATCAATGTTGACAGCCTCCAGCCTCGTTTATTTTATTAATTAAAAATAATGTTCATGTTCCCTTTTCATTTGGGGAAGGGGTTGGGTGGGGTGTATAATACAAACATTCATTTTTGTTGAATGTTAGTTTTTACAAACAATAAAATCAATTATCCCTCCAAAATATTTTATCATAATTCCGATTTGTATGTGTTTTAAAAATTACATAAAAAAAACACTATTAATATATATAGTTAATAATTCAGCATATGAGAAAGTTATAATAATATAAAACTATTTAATCAATATATTTATTATATAAAATGAAACGAAGAAAATATAAAGTTTGGTACACTTAAATATAAAAGTAATCATATTTCCTATAAGCTTAAGCTAGTATAGTAAAAATGCTTTATATTTACTTTATATTTTCCAAATTTTGTAACGAAGTGTTGTAACATAACTAAAAATAACCACTTTCTCTATTAATGGTTTAACCTTATAGATCAGATGGTCACACACTAAAATTCAAAACACTAATTTCATATAACATCAATATCGATAACTTAAAAATATTCTAATTAATTTGCAAAGATTTTTTTCTTACTTGATTTGCTTGTAGAGGTACGCTTGAAGACTTGGTCATAGAGCTTACACTTAATTTGCCTGTGTTACTAAAGAAGCAATCCACATAAAAATATCATCAATAATAAATAATACGCTATAATTCAAATGAAAAAAAAAAAAAAAAACTAAATAATAATACTAGTGTGCATGGCTACGCCAAAAACAATATTACTATTTAAGTAGTGTTGCTTCTCAAACTTTCAAATTTTGCATTTGCCTGTAAATATGATATTCTTTATAACACTCACATTAAAATGATTTTTTAGAACGTAAAAGAATTCGAACCACAAGATGAATAAAGACATAAATAACTAAATAAAAATATGTTTTTACTTACCAAATCAACAAATACTACATGAAGAATAAAACCAAAATAATTATATATAAAAAAAAAGAAGGGTAACTTACATGGAGAATAAAACTAAGCTTCTTAGGCAGTCGATTGCTTTGTAATGCAGAAAAAGATAATATTTATAGGGAAAGGAAACAACTTGTAGGGAAAAAAAATAGTTATATATGGTGAGGCGAATTAAGAATTTAAATTTTTTAAAATTTTAAGTTGTGATAAGAGAAGCAATTAATTTTGAGATTAGTTTTAGAAAGAATTTATTTTATCTTTGGTTATCAAAATTACTTGATAACTTATTTCAGAATTATAATGTTATTTTTATTCACGTTAGGGGTGGTAACAATTCTGAAATAATTAATTTCGAGATAACTTATTTCCAGCTATACAAGTTTTAAGTGCAATTAATTCATGAAATCTTAATGTACGATTATTTTTTTGTATATTGATAAACTTTTATATATAAATAAATTTGAATCGAAATTAATGAATTCTATTTACGAATCTAAACACAGGATGATATTAATATTATTATTTGAGTGTGTATAGCAGAAGAAAACGTGGCTCATTAACAAATCAGAGAAATTCTTCTGCCTTTTATGGCAAATATCTTTTTTCCTTCGATGTTACCTTTTTTTGCTATATGTTTATTGGTGTAGTTCAAAAGAGTGATCTTTTAAGGATGTGTTTAATGGAAGAAAGATATTTTTATGAATAATATATTTAGAAAATAAGTTGATTTTTTTATTTATTTTAACATTTGTTGTAAGTAAGAAAATATTGTTATATTTATTTATAATTTAGCAAAATATTAGGGGAGTAAGACGGAAAGTGGACTTGGGCTTGGTAATTGGATGAGTTGGGAGGAGGTAATGAATTTTTATTTATTTTTTCTTTGATGTTAAGTATTTGTATTGTGTAAAATCTTATTTGAGCAAAACATTTCTTATCATTAATTTTTTCGTATTCAGGCTTCGAACTCAAAATCTCTGGTTAAGAAAAAACTAGCCCACATCGCTACACCACATCCATCGGTGGTGAAGATAATGAATTTGAATCATATAAAATTCTTTATATCATGCTTTCATTAGAGAAATTATTTATCTCATTTTGAAGAATTTATTTTCTAACAAATTATTTTTTTCCCTTTTTCGTTAGAAAAATTATTTATCTCGTTTTAAAAAACTTTCTTCTCAAAAAAATAAACATTTCAAAAAATTTTGACCAATCAAATATACTGAAATTGAAAAATATTTTTTTCAATAGCTAATACACCCTTAATTTCATTGGCTAGGTGAGTGATAAAAAGTAGTGGTTTGAATTTCTTATTTTTTTTGGGATAATTAAATTTAGTTTAATTTTTTCTTTTTTTCTAATTCAAGTATTTATATTACGCAAGATTTGGTGTCATTTCTAATAGCATATTATTCAACCAATAATGGTTGTTGAAAACCTAACTTAATTTCCAATCACAAACTTAACATTGTTTCATTTGGCTCTCATTCTTCCAAGTCTTGCCTCCCTTCATCATTCAATATATTTCATCTCTTAAATTTCTTTTTCCTCTTCTCCAAATTCTTATAGTATGAATTTTGACAAATACTTGGACATACATTTTTTAATCGATTATATTAAAATATATTTGTATAAATCTTGAATATTGAATCGATGTAATTTGATTTAATTTAAAAAATTAATACATAATACATGTTAAATTTTCTTTGTATGTTTATTTTTTTTTCAATATAATTTTCTTATTAAAAATTCTGACTCCGCAACTGATACTGCTACGTCGAGAAAAACAAGACACATGATAAATTTCTCGACCGGTCCCAAACAAGAAAAAACATGGGGAATTATTTATAAAACAAAGTCTCATGTTTCGTCTAGACTCCACGTCTACACTATTGAAACAAAGGAAATTTTTTTGCAGGCTGAGAATTTAAAGGCTTCCATGTGCAATGCTTTGATGCAGGACACAAGCTACTGATGATGGATACTTATTATTTTTTGTACCATACCCTTAGGCTTCATTTTATGATATATATATATTTATAATAATCATAGTTGATATTTTCACATATTGCATTTTAACATTATAGTCCTAAGCTTATTTAAGAGTCGTCTCCTTGTTCGATTAGGATATTTTTTTAAAAAATAAAATAAAATTGAGCACATGGCTTGTATTATTTAATTAAGTAAAAATAAACATCCAACAATAAACAAAAATTAGGGCCCAAATGGACCCTAAAATAAATAAAGAGTAGATTGCCTTAAAGAAATTTCACTAGTTTAGGAGCTAATTATTTAGATTTATGATAGTAAGAATATTATGAATCTTATCTTATTTTGGGTTTTGGATACATAGATCTTTCACGTTCAAATACATGTATTTCAGAATTAAGCGTTATTTCTTTTAGGTACATTGTATCGAAGTGAATTAGTTGTATGTATCAATTGGCTTTCTCACTTGCCTCTCTCCTGCCTCACTCAAACTCTCCTATCCCGCTTGCCTCTCTCCCTGTATCTGATACCAGATACATGTATTTAGTGTGATTCACACGTATCTAGAAATCTTGCACGCCTCTTTTCTTCTATCGCTTACCTCCTCTCTCACTATTTTAGTGTATCTGAAAGCAAGAATACATATATCTAGATATATATGACTTGATATGATATGAAATCGTTAATTAATGAGACAACATGTAGTAATTTCAAATTATAAAAAAAATAGTAAACATGATATGAATGTTGTTAATTAGATGTTTTTTTCCATTTATTGTGATGCTTTAGGGAATAGTTTTGGGTGTGTTTGGTGAAAAAGTCAAGGTGATAACTTATGCCTCGAGTTAATTGAAAGCGCACAAGAAGAATTATTCCACTCATGATTTAGATTTGACGGTAATTGTACTTGATTTGAAGGTTCAGTGGAATTATATCTTAGTATACTATGAAATATTCATAAACAAACTTTTTAAATCCTTGAGGACAAATTGAGAATTTATGTGATTGATTTTGGAGGCCGTTTATAAATTATCGGTGAGTTCGTATCTGATTAGCATTTATCAGGTGATTATCGAATATTGTATTAGCTAAATCATTTCATACACCCTAGTCTCTTCTATAACTTTGACTAACCAATATATTGATCATCTTTTATTAAACAAAATAATTTTTCTAACTCTACTTAAATTAATAATTCTGTAATTGTAAATCACAATGAAAACTATATGAAAATCTAAATTGATTCAGAAACGACTTCTCATAATATATAATGGACAAATGAGTTATAGGGACAAAAATATTTTGGATGTAGAGTACATAGTACGTGAAAAAGTATTGTTGAAAGTATTACGTATGAAGGGTATGATATAGTTTGGAACGAAGGAAAATTGAGACTTTCTTTAGATTCGTTTTATGTTTTATAACAGGAAAATGTATGAGTACTCTCTCAACTTATTTCCGAAATCTCAGAGACACACTTATTTTGTAAGTAATTTTTCTATTCCTTTTCGGCCTACGTCGCACTAGCTTGAAAAAAAAAAGTCAATCATAGTTGGGCCCACAAAATAGTGTCACGTAGGCTGAAAAGGGATAGAAAATTATTAATAAAATAAGTCCAGAGGTAATAGGACCTTAATATAGTATAAGTGTGTTTCTGAGATTTCGGGTATAGATTAAGGGAGTACTTGTATATTATCCCTTTTATAACTAATTGCGAGTGTGTGAGATAAATTTAACTAGACTCAGATACATTAAAAAATTAAGACTAGTGATTTTAAAATTAAAAGTTAACCACAATCAACATTGTAGGTATATGATAACAAACTTTAATTCAAAATTTGAATCTCCTTCACAAGTTCGATAAGGTTCTACGTGTGATACCCTAATATTCCATTTCAGTAATGCGTGGTCTTTAATCAGCAAACAACAAAACATTATCATGCTAACCTCGAGCGTGCCCATGCTCTAGTTATATCTTATCTTCAACTAAAATTATTTAAGCATGATTTGACTATAAAGTAATTCCTCCATTTAGAATTGTTTGTCATGTTGCGTTTATCGAAAGTCAATTTGACTAATTTTTAAAGGTAAATTAGATTACATTAATTCGATATTTTAAACAAAAAAATTAGATATTCTAAAACTATATGAAAAGTAGAATAAATTACAATCTTTTGCATAGTAATATGATGAAAAAATACATCTTAAAATGTTAGTCAAAGTTTTTAGGGAAAATTGTATATAATAGCAAACTAATAACCTTAATTAAATGGAATAGCTAGGGTTTGATTTAATTGTGCTCCATAGCAAACATTAGCTAAAATTTCCCAGCGTCTCTCTCCCAAAAATCTCGCTAGCCACTCTCTATTCTCGCTCGCCTCTCTCGCTTTATATACAGAAGTGTATAATTCTGTTTCTGTTTTGTATAAAGCGAGAGAAAATTGTATATACACATGCAAAAATGTATATCTTCTTGTTATACAGTTAATTATACAATTTACAAACATTTTACTCAAATATTGCAGAGAAAAAGGCCAACGAATTATACAATTGTGAATTATACAATTGCAGTGAAATACAATTTTCTCTAGCTTTATACAACAGAAGTGTATATATTGTGTTTCTGTTTTGTATAAAGCGAGAAAAACATATATCTTCTTGCTATACACTTATAATTATGCAATATACATACATTTTAATTCGATTCAACTGTATGCAAAGCAAATTATACAATTGCAGCGAAATAGGCCAGCGAATTATACAATTTAGGCCAACGAATTATACAATTTAGACTAGCGAATTATATAATTGTATATGTATAGCGAATTATACAGTTTTATGTTTGCTATGGAGCGCAATTATGCTAACTTTGCTATAGCATACAAATATGAATTTTTTTGTTTGCTATATGTGAAAGTTGCCCAAGTTTTTATAGTTTAATTCTAAAAATAGAAACCATGAAAAACATTATCGAACGAAGACGGAGGGAGTATCATTTTTCATTTACTTTCTCTCTCATAATAAAGACCACAAGCAAAAAGAATATCGACCAAATCTTAATGAGTGATAATTTCAACTTGGAAAAATTTGAATTAATAAATTGGAGAAATAAATGTAAAATGTGCAATTTCATTCAACTAGAGGATTTATATTAGATTTGGCTCCTAATTAATTTTAAGAAGATTCATTTTCTTGTATACAATGCTAAGGCAAATTTGTTACAGTTTCTACTGTATTAGTGAAGTGTGTGAGTTATTCTGTTGGTATGATTTAAATATTTTGATCTAGATTCTGAAATTGAATTAATTTTCTTTTTTGACGTAGTATTAGAGTCATCCATATCAACATGGCCCTATTACACTATCCAAGCACCATATGTCAAAATTAATAATTTCGAAAGGCACTTCCTTTGAAAGAAGGGAAATATATACCAAATCAAAAATCATTTTCATTAGTGAAAAAGACTTTCATTACAACTACTCCAAGACTGACTAATAAGTTTGGGGATTGCCGATTAGCGAATTAATTAGTCACGCTTGATTTGATCAAAGAGAAAAGGATCCAAATCTAACCAACTATTTAAGGCGAAGTTAAAATTTTAAATTTATAAATTCGAAATATTACAAAAAAACATATTTTACTAAATTCTTGATAATATATTTGAGTCACGTCTATTATTAATATGTATTTTGAGTCACGACTATTATATATTTATTTAAATTACTGTATTATTAAATTCTGCTGAACTCACGTACAACGAATATTGCAAAACAAATTTGCCAACAAGAAATAAATGGCCATAAAGGATCAATAGGAGTATCAAATTAAGGTATTTTGTATAATAAAGTCATGTTTTCTATTCAATTTTCATCATCTATATTCAATATACAATTAGTGATGTGAGGTTTGCGTTAGCCACACGTGATTGCGATGAGATTAAATTAAATAAACCATCATTTCGATCTAATAGTGATTGAAAAAATCTACTATAGTACTCTCTATTTCAAAAAGTAAATGATGTTTCATATGATCAAAAAGATATAATCATGCCTTTTCTATTTTAATAAAAAATACCATTTATTTTGAATAGCAAAAATATGAAAATTTAATATCTTTTTCTCAACTAGATGATGATATGATCATAAAGTTGATAGGTAAGTATGAAGCTCTAATGAGATATCATTGCCCAAAGCTTTCTAATATTAGAGTCCACAAATTAAAGGAAAAATCAGTTCTCTTGTTGGGGGACTATGGAATTAAAAAGTAACGTTATCTCTTAATTTGTAGGTCCTTAAATAAATAATAATAATAATTATTATTAGATAGATAAGCCTGTGATTTGAACTCTAGAGGCCACATTGTGTAATCGTAATAATGGGTCGGTATACTAGTTAGCCGACGCTTTGCTAATTAAGTAGAGAGTTTATCAGAATTAAAAATTTCTGCATGCACTATATTCTCTTCAAACCCATAAATAAGTTTTGTAAAATTATATAGTAAAGCAAACATCCCTAATATACAACTATTCAACTACATGATAATTTAAAAAATTTATTAAGACGTTTCTTTGAATTTCCTATAAATTGTGCCTATATACGGTCCTTACATCATACTAGGGGCGGAGCTACAGCCTAATAAGCGTGGTCAGATGAATATTCTTCGTCGATAAAATATAGCCTAATATCTGGATTTATTATAAATTGAACACTCTTCACACAATAAAGACAGATAGTCTAGCGGTAGGCACACTCATTTACTGCACCTACTCATGGTAAAAAAAAACAAAGTTTTGTGTACTCACTCCGCTAGAAAAAGATTATCAACTCTTTAAAGATTAAACTATCTTGGTGAAATTTTTAGCTCCGCCACTGCATCATCAGACTGATACTTAGACACTCTAGATGAATTGATATTGAATACTGAATACAAATAAATACATAAAATTCTCAAACACGAGATCTTTTATGGGAAAATTGTATATAATAGCAAACTAATAACCTAAATTAAATGGAATAGTTAGGGTTTGATTTAATTGTGCTCCATAGCAAACATTAACTAAAATTTGCCAGTGTCTCTCTCCCAAAAATCTCGCTCGCCACTCTCCATTCTCGCTCGCATCTCTCTTTATACACAGAAGTGTATAATTCTGTTTCTGTTTTGTATAAAGCGAGAGAAAATTGTATATACACATGCAAAAATGTATATCTTCGTATTATACACTTAATTATACAATTTACAAACATTTTACTTCAAATATTGCAGAGAAAAAGGCCAACGAATTATACAATTGCAGTGAAATACAATTTTCTCTAACTTTATACAATAGAAGTGTATATATTGTGTTTCTGTTTTTGTATAAAGCGAGAAAAACATATATCTTCTTGCTATACACTTATAATTATGCAATATACATACATTTTAATTCGATTCAACTGTATGCAAAACAAATTATACAATTGCAGCGAAATAGGCCAGCGAATTATACAATTTAGGCCAGCGAATTATACAATTGTATATGTATAGCAAATTATACAGTTTTATGTTTGCTATGGAGCGCAATTATGCAAAGTTTGCTATAGCATACATATATGAATTTTTTGTTTGCTATATGTGAAAGTTGTCCATCTTTTATCGTGTATCAGTTGCGGAAGATGTTTTATATGGGCCCAATTAGAATAGTTGGGCCGGTCCAAAACCATTTTGATTTTATGGGCTGAAACCGCAAAAAAAAATCTCAACTGATTCGGCGTTTTCAGATCATTTTATTTTATGAAAAAATAAAACAAAATTACAAGGAGATGATTTGTTCTTCTAGTTTACGCGTGTCCGGTTCCGGCAGCGGCACCAGAAACAGTCCATCTCCACCGGCGATTTCTGATAATTCCGATGATTCTCAGTCGCAGGTACGAAGGATTAAAGCCAGCCCTCAGCTAAACCGGTGGTCCAGAGCTCGAAGCATCCGGTCCGGCAGGAAACTAGACCGGTCCGCTATGAGCACTGAATTACGCGACAAGTCTGGTTCACCGGTTCGAAGTGAACCGGAAATTGAATTGCCTAAAGGTGATAGCAGGTCCTGGTCGTCAGACGATGAAAAGGAGGCTAATGGTGGAAAACCGATATTTATGGTGTCTGATGGAACTGGATGGACGGCGGAGCACGCCGTTAACGCAGCTTTAGGTCAATTTGATTATTGCTTAGTCGATCGTGTTTGCCCTGTGAATACTCACTTGTTCTCTGGGGTAAGTTTGTTTATCTGAGTATAATGTCTGTTTAATAATACAATATATATTTTTATACTGTTACAATGTATTGTGTTAAGTATGTATCGCTGGAATTGTAAATTTGATTCATGTGAAAAGCATTCTGATCTTTTATAAGTCTGAATGACCATGTTAACTATCTAAATAATTATTTGATGATTAAGCTTAGTTTTGAACTTTTTATGCTTCATGGACCTTGATTTTTCTAGATTGATGATGTTGAAAAATTAATGGAGATAGTGAAGCAAGCAGCCAAAGAAGGGGCAATGGTTGTCTATACTTTAGCTGAGCCTTCCATGGCTCAATTTGCCAAACAAGCATGTGAACACTGGGGTGTAGCATCTAGTGATATACTCGGGCCAATTACAGAGGCAATTGCTGGCCATCTTGGTGTTTCACCTTCTGGCCTTTCTCGTTGGGCTCCTGAGAGGCAGAAATCTCCTCTCAGCGAGGAATACTTCAGGAGGATTGAAGCAATTGAATTTACCATAAAGCAAGATGATGGTGCCTTGCCGAGAAACCTGCATATGGCGGATATAGTTCTAACTGGTGTTTCACGAAGTGGGAAGACACCGCTATCCATTTATCTAGCACAGAAAGGATATAAAGTAGCTAATGTCCCCATTGTCATGAATATAGACTTACCAAGTACACTGTTTGAAGTTAACCCGGAAAAGGTTTTTGCTTTGACAATAAATCCCGTTGTTCTGCAATCCATCAGAAGGGCAAGAGCTAAGACTCTGGGTATGGACGGAGAACTGAAGACAAACTATTGTGACATGGATTACGTGAAAGAAGAACTGGAATACGCAGGGAAAATTTTTGCGCAAAACCCTATCTGGCCAGTGATAGGTAATTCACATTCTATATTTTGTAGTTTGTACTGTGCTCAAGTTTTTCTGTTGTCTGATAGTAGGAGTAAATCTTTACTTAACAATTAGGTGTTAACCTCCACGATTACGCCAACAGACGAATCTGAGGAAGCTAATTCCTAGAAATTTTGATGATTTGTTTTCCCCATTGTTGCTTTGGCTGCAGAAGTTACGTCTAAAGCTATTGAAGAAACAGCTGTTATTGTTCTGAGACTTTACCATGACAGAAAGAATAGATGTTCAATGCCAAGAATTTCCAAACGCTATTAAACTGTGTTTCTCAAGCATTGATGTATCAGATCTCAAAGACAATACTTGAAATCCAAGACATCTTCTTTGTGCTGGCAGAGTGCCAAAGCAATAAACGTACTGCGGTTGCAACCTATGTATAGCAGGTGTTGGTACATTTTGTTTGATATTGTATAATACTCTATGTAGTTTGCACACATAATAGGTAATGTCAACTCTTACTGTATCTCAAATAATTATTGCAACGATATCAACTTTGAATATAGCTAATGTTGTTGCATCTCCCGTACATTTTATAAATGTGTATCATCGCTACTTTGAAGTTGGCATAGGATCTCAAAAGAAACCGAGATGAGTAGGAGGCAGGACATGAAGGAAATGTGAGAAAAATAGCAAAAGGTTGGTTATTCCTCGCTCTTCATTAAATTTTTGTGAATTAGATCTTTATACAGGGCAGCGTAACTCCCGTATTTGTTATTGAAACCATTAGTCAGTATGAGATACTGACACTTCAAGTTGTATTAACAACTCATCTACAAGTTTAAGTTGTTAGAAAGAATACACTTTGATTTGCTTTATTTATGTTTTCAACATGTCTTCTCATGTGATCATGTTTCCTTGTTTAATGAGCGAAACATATGATGGTATAAAAATTCTTTTGCATTGCGACTGTATTAAAGTTAGACCCAAATTTTATACATCTGCCATTTGAATTCTTCCTAAAAGAAGGTCTATCTGTTTTTTTAGCATCTCTTTGACTCCATTCCTTTCTTTGTACTTCCAAATGTTCACAGATAGTCGTCTGTCACCCGAAAATCAGTTATGCTCAATCTCTTCTGCTTCGATATCATACAGACTTTTCCATCACTTTGTTATTTTAGGAGGGAAAACAGTTTTTGACGTCTTTTATATCAACTGAGAATGTTGTCTTCTCCGTTGATCGTGGCAATGAATAGTATGAAAATAGATCAATACGAAGCTTTATCTTCTCCATTGAGCTTGGTCATGGATAGTGTGAAATAGATCAGCAGTATTGTTCCCATACTTGATCTGTAAATGTAGAAAAACAAGAACAAAAAGTCAGTTGTTTATACAATGCAAATCATTGGTTTAGTCCATGCCTATTTAGTGGTTTATGCCCCTATTTGGCTTCAGTTAGTCAAGTTCAGGAACTGTCAATAGTTATTCACGCCGAGTTTAGGGTGTTTTCAATAATTTTCTCTTCTATTTAACTGGTTAAGAGAACTTACAAGGTAGCAAAGAAAATAAGTATCCTCCTGGGATCAATGGTCCAAGGCGAGGAGGAAGAAGATCGTCGGAAACTGAATCTCTTGGAGACAGCTACTTTACCATCGATGACGGTGGTGGTGGTGGTGGTGGCAGCACCGCTACTGGCGGCTACCACTGAAGTGTTCTGATTATGTACATGTGGTATGGAGTGATCAGATGTTACCACCATGGACTTTTCAGGCATGCTAGCTCCTAGCAAAGAAGTTGCACTAAAAAAGTTAAGAATTTATGTTCTATATATGCTATGATGGTAAATACAATCAGGTCATTTAGAAGGTAATTACATCGGTGACTTGATAAAATAACACTCTTGTTTTAATTTTCTTTATTAATCCCTTGACAAAAAAGAATGATACATTCTTAAGGATTCAATCTTTAAGATTTTAGCATGAATCCATTACGTATTTACATCTAAATTTATATTTTGTGCGTAAAGTATTCAGTTCAAATGAACTCGATATCATAAAGTTGCCCCTAGCCACACAAACATTATGACAAGTATTAGGAGTCATCGTTCTCTCTTTTTTAAATTTCGTATATAGTCAAACTATTATAAACAAAGTAAACCAAAAGAAGTAACTATATAGTCAAAACTATTATAAACAAAGTAAATCAAAAGAAGTAACTAATAAACTATTATAAACAAAGTAAACCAAAAGAAGTAACTATATAGTCAAAACTATTATAAACAAAGTAAATCAAAAGAAGTAACTAATATGCATGATCAACGGTGGAGTCAGAATTTACACTAATGAATTAAAATATGAACACATGAAGAAGTCAAAGAAAGTTTAACATGTACTATATATACATAAAAAGTAATTTTAACCATATATAAATGATATAATCGAATCCTAGATTCTTCCTTACCAGCTCCGCTCCTATGTGCATTACCGTTTTAATTACACTAGTCATATATATATAATCTTCGTTAATGTATATAACTAAAAATATTATACCATAATAATGTGTTAGATGATTATTATGCTTTACTCAATATTTCTAATGCATGTACCTTCTTTTCTAAATTAATTTTTTTTTAAATGTGTGGCACTCTCCAAACTCGACCCCATTGGCAAATTATATATCAATAATCATTCTTATCTTCAATATTTTTGAATTATTGAATGGATAGATTGGATAAAATATTTTTCAGTTATTCCATTTAATTGAAGAAAAAATAATAATTTGTAGTATCATGATTTTAGCAAATTGTGTCTCACCAAGAAAATCTTGGCAATCTTTAAAAAGAACATTGACAAAAACATAATTCTAAGCTAATAAGATAAAGAAAAAGAAAAAGAATGATTCTTATGCATGTGCATCTATATTATAATATTAATTACAAACTAATGACGTACGTATGTGGCACGTCTAGGATTAAAGATTGGAGCAGGTAAAAGCTTCATTAAATAATTTGATTATTATAATCAGCAGCGAAGCTAGAAGATTATTTATGAAGATAGTCAAACTTCGTTACTTTAGTTGAAATTTAGTGTTATATTTTCTCTTGATATTATTATTCTAAATTTATAGAATTTGCTAAGTTTCATATCAATTTTGTTATACGTTTGATGATAATTTGTATTAATTTGACGTAAACGTCATTGTCTAGTTAAGTACTTATTATTGAGGTAACTCATTATAGAGATTTAAAAGGAATTTAAGGAAATTACAAGACAACTAAGCTAAGTACTATTATTATTATTATTATTATTATTATTATTATTATTATTATTATTATTATTATTATTTTAAACAAAGTTTTAACTTTGAAAATGAGGATACATAGTGGATTATCTTACATGTGGTGAGTTGTTTAGTCAAACTAACCATTTCGTGCAAGTGCATGGTGCATCTTTGGACACGATTAATTAATTATCACTTAATAACATTATGATCGTCTAATTATCACTTAATTAATACCTCTATGATGGTCAACCTATAAAATCCTTCAAAATAATTATTGTTGTTATTATTATACTATAATTTATATATAAGTTTCTCTTTCTCTTTGATACAAAGGAAAACATTTTCTACAAATTATCCTTCAGAAAAATAAAATGAATTTTGACGGACTTTTTAGCATTTTGTAAGTAAGCAATAAGATATTATCTTAAAATATTTTATATAATTTAGAAAAACACTACGTGAAATGAATTTTCACTTGATTAATTGATGTGGAACGAAAACTTTTTTTTTTATTATCAAAATTCATTTCTCAAACTTATTTTTCTAATAAAAATATTCTCCGAAAACATTAACTGATCAAACATTCCACGATACTCTAACAAGCTAGCTCGTAGCCAAGACTAACACCCATTTTTCTAATGTGACTTTTTTTTACCTTGGTGAAAATGTCAAAGTGATACTACTATGGTATTTCTTTTCCATCATCAAATTTAAATACATTCAATTAAAAAAAGAAAATTAAAATAAAGGGATAATTACAATTTTTAAGCTGCACTGAAGAATAGTAAGTTGATAATATATGTATGATCACTACTAAAATAATATTTGATGTATTTTCACGAATATTTTAATCGAATCAATAAAAAAAAATGTTAAAAATATTTTAATTAAATTAATAGTAAAAGAAAAAATAACATGGTGCTTTCATAAGAATTTGAAGATAATGGACTCTTTCTCACTTTCTCATTGAGATTTCGTTTTACCGCCATGCATTTTTTCTTTAAATTGTCACATGAAAAAAACAAATCGAAATTTCATATTTTATAACATAGATTTTTTATTGATCTACGATGTGAAAAGCCTCTAGTTTAAGTAGGGATTGATAGGAGAGGGAAAATATAGTTGGTAGCTTTAAACCTCAATTTATCATCTAAAAATACTTTTATCAAACTATTATAAAGTACCTCAACTTGATATTCATAGTGAAGATTTCTTTTTTTTTCATTTCTTGAAATGAAAAATGAATTTAAAATAAGTATTACCTTTTGGTGAAATTGCCATTAGGTTTGTGTCTTTTTCATTGACATCGTTGAAATTTTGTTTTTTTAACGATCCCTTCCTCGAATGGTTTCTCTGCAACTTTTTTCATAATTCAAATCATCAGATACACACACAAAAATAAATAAATATATATATATTAATTCATCAAAAATATCGGAGTATATATTATTTATTTACTTTTTTGGCTTAAAGAGAAATTCGTTTTTAAATTAAATCAATTGGAAAAATAAAACATGAAATTAAATGATCACTAGAAAAGATCAAATTTGTTCTTAAAATTCTTATCCTCAATATGGGATTTCTTTTATATGCGAATTCGAATTAAATCTTTCTCTATTTATCAGCTTAACTAAATTCAATAATTTTAGTATAAATTTAAGTACCAAAAACCGAAAAGAAAGAAAAAAGATATTTAAGAGAGAGGAATATGAACTTACAGTAATTCTTGAATTTGCATTTATTTCCTTTTCTACAAGATGATGAGATATGTGTTCCATGTCCACAACAAAGCTCTCAGAAACATATACTTTTTCTTCACTAAATTCTCCATTTAAACTTTGAGTAGCCATATTTTTCTACAATTCAATTGGAATTGAAAATTTAAATATATTTTTTATAGAGAAAAAAACTCAAACCCCATTTGACAATATAGTTTATAAAATTTAATAAAACAGTTGTCACACCATATTTATATAACAACTTTGAGAGGGGAAACAAAAATTAAGATTTGACCCATAAAACAAGGCTTACCATATTTGTTGAACGAGGAGAAACACAAGGCCTATTATAAGGAGGGCGATACCACATGGGTTCATTTGATACCTTTTCGAAAAATTATAACGTATATATAAGGTTGACATTATATATATATATATATATATATATATATATAAAAGATTATTTAATTTTTTAAGTTATTTTTAAATATTTTGAATCCTCTTAATAAAAATCTTGATTCTACTATTAAATTATTGCGTAGAAGTTTGGGATGAGTTAAAAACTTTAAATTTTATAGATTTAGTATTTATTTTATTATTATTTTTTAACGGAATACCATATTTTTCACCCCATAGTTTAAAATAATTATATATTGTCTCAGTAATAATAATATCATATTAGATTTTAAATCAAATCCAGTTGGATATTGGTATTTTCACTACCAGATATACTGAAAATAGGGAGAGAGCTGAACAAGAGAGTGAGATAGGAGGAAGGCGGACGAGATAGGCTATATATCTTATATACATGCAAATCACACACGTAGATACGAGATAACATTCCGCAATATCTTAGATAATTATTTTTGGATCTAAGTTATATACATTAACAATGTTAATAAAATTTTATGTTGTATATTAGTAAAATCTATACTTAGGATATGTTTAGTTTCCATTTTACTAGGTTCATATTTAATAATTGTTAAGAAATTTAGCGGTAATTTTCTGATAATTGATTTTACTATATTAATAGTAGTAGTTTTTATATGTCCATAAAATTTTACAATTTTTTTTTCTATATATATTTGTGTAAAAAGTAATACTAAATTGAACTAGACTCCATGTGCCTGTTTGGAAGGTGTCACCAACTTGACTATCCAATTAGGAAATCATAGTTAATTACCTAATGGATTTGACAACATAACAAACATGTTAAGTTCAAATAATATACTTACCCTATTTACAAATTCTTAAGTGTTTGTTAAGATTATGAGAAAGAAAGAAAATTTTATTTGGAAGACTCCATTCTAAGGTGGAGTCAGATAAGATCGAGAGGGTTCGAATAAATCTTAACAATAAATTATATTATTTAGTTATAGTAAAAATTATTTATTTTATATATAAATACATGTTAATTTATTTTTTAGTTGTTCATATGTTTTTTTTTTATATTTGAACCCATAATAAAAATTTTAATTTCGCTATTTACCTCACTTAATTTTTCTTCATTCATTTCTTTAACGCTAACTTATATTTTGGGTATTAAAAATAACTTACTTACCAACCTAACACGTAATGGGAAAAGTCTCTTTAATTTTCTCTATTAATTAATGTTCGTTAATTTCTTCTTTGTTTCTTACGCAGAAAACACGTAATTAACTTCGATGTATAATAGAGTTGTAGACACAGATATAGGCATACTATTTTATTTAGCTTTTAATAGAAAAAATGTGATAATTATGAGATGTTATTTGACTACACCACTAAATTTAGGAATAAAATATAATTTTTAAAATTTGAAATCTAAAATACATTTTTAGATCTGTGTGTATAGTTATAAGATAAACAAAAATAATGAATAACATCTAAGTAAAAGAGTAAAATAAAGAAGCGTTGGATACGATTTGATCAGTCACAGAAATGGAGGGTGATCAATCAACTAATCAACCCTCACGCCTCAAAGAAGACCGTCTTTATTATTTTCTTTGATCGATTTTACTTGTCTAAGTTTTTTTCTTTACATATTCTTTAAGATAAATATTAAGTAGAAAGTAATTCGATTAAATTATTCTTATTTATTATCATTATCTATTTAATCATGTATTACTTTGCACCACACAGATATATACAAAGTATTTTGCTTTCTTCAAATTTACATTAAATTTTATTTAGATTACAAAATCATTATATCGTCCATAATTTTTCTATTGATTCTGATTAAAATATCCAAAACAAGTTGAACAAAATCCAAATCTAGTATGATTTCCCCGTCCTTATTTTAAAATAAAATAAAATAAAAATTATAAAATGTACATGTGTGGCTGCTGGGATTCGAGCCCAGGTCTCCACTAAACTCAGCCACTATACATCCAATTTGGTTGAATATTTTAATATTGTTTCTCTATGTATAAAATAATAGTGATAAAAAATGTATAATTTACCTAAATTCATAGTTAAGAGTTATATTATTTTCCTACTTTTTTTCAAATTATAATTTTTTTGAAAAAAAATTATGAATTTCGGATACGTAATCCAACTTTCGAATATATTACTGGACTTCTAGATACATTAGCAAACACTCGAATTTATAGGTGAGAGATATATCTAAGAGTGGAGGGATGTATCAGAGAGAGAACAGGACATTGGGATACATCATTGGACTTCTAGATATACTAGCAGACATCTTGATACATAAATGAAGGATGTATTAAAGAGGGGAATAGGGATGTATCAGCGAGAGAAAAGTGATGTATCAGAGAGAAGATTCTTCAAAAAATATTAATGATAGAAAATTTTAGAGATTGTTATAAAATAGAATGTGTATTTAGGTCATTTTCCTAAATCTAAGTTATCCATATTATAACGTGTTATCTTTTCGGTGTGATAACATATCATTGTCACTCAACACAAAGTTATCTTCTTAGAAAGTTACTCAACTGAGGTTCTTATCTTAAAAAATCACTAAATTTTATTTTAAAATTCAAAAGTCAATCAACTATAAATATTTCATTTGAAAAACTATTGAACTATAAAAACAAATAATCACTTTGGTGAAGATCACAAGTATTTAATCATAGTTTTTAGTATTTTAATATATAAATTGAAATATTGTGTGAGAAAAAAGTCAACGCCCTGTAATAAATCACTTTAATAATATCTAATCCCTCCATTTTAAAAAGATTGTTCCTATTTTCTTTTTAGTTTGTTTAAAAAAGAATGACCTCTTTTTTTTTTTTTGCAACAATTTAACTTTAACTTTTCAATTGACATGTTTAAGACTTCAAGATTAAATGACACTTTAGTATATTTGACATATCTTTAATTTAGAACCACAAGATTAAAAAATTTTCATTTTTTTTAAAACTTCGTTCCAAGTCAAACTAGACTATATTTTTTGAAATGAAAAGAGTATTTTATTAATCAAAATTTTTTTAATATATACATTAAAATATATACTTATGAAAGGGAAGTCAAACCTATCGGTGTATCATCATCCTTTATAATAATAATTTAATAATATCAAAAAGTCAATGGATCAAAATCGAAAATCAATAATATATTCAATAAAATTACATAAGAAGAAATTAGAAAGAATATAATATACATTAAAAAATTGTATTTTCTTGAAAGTGATAGAAAAATTAAAAATGAGCCTAAAAGTTGTCCTGTCTTTGAAAAATAGCAACTATTCTGAAGTTTCAAAATCCACAAGTAAAACTCTATGTTATTATGTTGGAGTTTTCTCCTAGATTTTGAAACTTCATTACAATGAATATTTTACCATTAGAAGGGCTGAAAAGTTGTTATTTGTATCAGAGTTTTGAAGCCCAATTTAACCACATAACTTGATTTTCAAAAAATGGCAAGAGTTTTTAGCAAAATACATACAACTTTTCTATATACAAAACATACAATATACCATTAACATATACTGTACATAATCAGAGAAAATGGTATAAAATAGCAAACTATTAATTCAAATTAAATGTTATAACAACAGTTTGATTTAATTTTAACCCGTAGCAAGTAGTTATTATTCGCTTCTCTCCCTGAATTTCTCGCTGGCCACTCTCCATTTTTCGATGTCAGTCACTCCCTCGCCTCTCTTACTTTATACCAACACGAATGTATAAAATGTGTTTGTGTTAGTATAAAACGAGAGAAAACTGTATATACAAATACAAAAACATATATTTTTGTCTTATACACTTATAATTATAGAAATATAGATTTTGCTTTGTCCAGTTTTCTTCTGTCTTTCTCTCTTTCTCGCTTTATACAAACACATATTATACAATTATAATGTATAATTATGTTGTATAAAGTGAGAGGAAGAGAGAGATTTTGATATACAAATATTTTATTTTGATCATTTATATAAAAATTCAAATTTTATGTAGGCATACAACTATATAAAATTGAATTGAGAGGTTGGCATCAATTTATACAAATGAGAGGTGGCCAACGATTTATACAAATGAGAGGTTGCCAACGATTTATACAAATAAGAGGTTGCCAACGATTTATATAAATGAGATGCTACCAACGATTTATACAAATCTGATGCTCAATAGAAAACATATATTTTGGTATGGAGCGCAATTATTCAAAATATAGTGATATACAAATATGATTTTTATGTTTGTTAAACCTAAAATTTACTCACATAATTATGGTATTGTGTGTATTTTGTATATTGTGTCAATGTCATTATATATTTAATAGTACATTGATATAGAAAATAACATTATATATATATATATATATATATATATATATATATATATATATATATATATATATATATATTATTCAAAACAATTCATATTTACAACACATCAAATTTTAAAAATTAAATTATTTTAAACATATATAAATATATAACATTTTTTTAGAATAAACAAGGACAATACAACATGTGTATCATGTTTTGAATCACTCATCTAAACTGTATCATTGAAACTTATTGCTTTAGCGGACCTAATTTAATTTGAATAGAACTTTATAGATTATGCTAGTGCTATATAGCCACAACTTACATAGTAGTTTATAGAGGAAAATATAGAATTGTAATTATATGTTCATTTGAACTCAAAAGTTTTTTTAACATATATTTTAGGTGGAAACCTTTATCAATATTGTAAATCAAAATTCATAGTTTCAAAAATAAAATTAAGTTTAATATTGAAAACTTTATGTAACTACTAGATTTGTTATTAATTCTTTGGAAAGATATAAGTAGGAATTTATTTGATAATGATATTATAAGTCGAAGAGTGTTTTTTGAATCTTGAGAAGTAAAAGACATGTCTAATATCAAATTAAATATGACTATTTTAAAAAAAAATATCACAAGTATTAAAATGAAGATGATATTTTTTAAATTTTAATATTTTATGTTACATATACCTAGGTTTTGGAGGGAGCAAAGCCACACATAACAACATTGTAATGTCGTGTTCATGTCCAAAACCACACACCATATGTTTCTTTCTTTTCTTTCAAATGGAAAATCTATCAAAGATAATTTAAGCATTAAATTCGCCTTGTCAAATATTAGAGTTTTTTTTGGCTAAAATCATCCCTGAAGTATGATATAAATCTAAAGTACATCCTTGTATTACATAAAAAATAAAAAAATCCTTGCACTATTCATAAAGTTGCAAGTTTCATCCTTCTGTCTAATTTTTGAAAAACTCATGCCACCAACAAAAAAGAATAATGTTTCAAGTTGAAAAATATACGCATGGCTATGTAATTTCACTAAACTCTCAGCATTAATGTACATTGTATGAAATGTGAATTACATTGTATATAAGGTCCATACGTACTAAATATTTTATTCAAAAATATTTCTAATTAATTAAGCGTAATATTTTTAAAATGAATTCTTTTACATAATCTTTCTAACTATCGAACCTCCTGTAAAATTTCAAGACTTAGGTATTGTTGATTATGCGATAAACATTTAGACTAACAACACACAAATATTAAATTCTAGGAATGAAAGATTCATTTCCTATTCATATTCTTATTCATTCTAGTTAACTTTGATTTTGTCGTCGTGGCTAAAAAATGACCAAATTAAAAAATATTTTTTTTTATTAGTTCAATCAATTTTTTAATAAAAAAAAGGGCGAAAATAATTCTTATTAATTATTTGGATAATATAAGAATGTACATCGTCCACTTAAATAATATAAAAATGTACATTAAATTTAAATCATATTTTAGAAATATTTTTAAAAACTCTCAAATTTTATTTGTAGCAAACCTGTATACGTGTAATCAACATTTATATTTGCGGCTGAAACAGTATTTAATTGGGTCCCTATATGTGCACAAACGTAGTAAACGTTTCCCAATTTCTTAGATATTTGTTTCTACTTACCGATAAGTTCTAATACTTTTTAAAATCAAATGATATTTTATTTTTAAATTTAAAATCAAAATAGGATTTTTCATTAAGATTTTTCATTGTGCAGAAGGATTGAAAATATGATATTAACTTATCCACACATTTTTTAAAATATATTTTCTCTTGTCGTCCAATTTTGATACCACATATTTTTTGTATGGTTGGATATAATAGTAATCGGTAAAATAATTTAATTTAGGATAAAAAGAAATCTACATAGATAGAGATGAGAACAAAGGGAATTAACAATTCAAGATAAATATATATACAAAGTTGAATAATAAAAAATATGTAAAGATAAATACTAACTATTATTTTTTAAAAAGTGAAAAGATAGATATAACTTTTTTTTTTATTTTACCATCTTTAAGAAGATTTAACTACGTCAATAACACCTTGACGTACACTTATACGTTATCTGCCACATTCAATCACCAATATTTATATATTATAAATAGAAGAGAAATGACTAAAGTCCTCATTCAAATTAATTAGTAACACAAAATATTTATCTATTTTTCATGGAAATGACTAAAGTCTTGATCTCCCCTTCACAATATGTTTCTATGCATATTATTAGTGGCAATATTATCCAAAATGAAAGAAGTATTCAAGTTTCATGCAGAAGCTCTAATAAATGGGCTGTTCAAGAAGATCTTCTCAGAGCAACCTCCACGTACAATCAAGTAAAGTTTAATTTTTATATATTGATGAATTAAATAATTTTACGCTATCATATATATACATATGTATTAATTCATAAAATACAATTTGATGATATAGTTTTTTTTTTTTTTGCATTATCAACGTATATGTAAACTATCGTTGATGTAGGTTTACGCATAACATTTCTTGTGACCAACATTCGTGTTGAGATGATTGAAATCACCTCACTTTTAATTATAGGTTTTAGATTTTAGTTTTCTGAAATGCAAAAACCGATTGAAAAATCAATTTAATCCAGAATCGAACTTAGTCAAATCTCAATATATATATGTATTGAACACATGGCGAAACAAAAAGAAAAAAGACTTTCTTATATATATTTTTTAAAACTAAGATTGTGCTTCTTTATTCACTTATACAGGATGGATTTGACAGTACCAAATTTGGACTACTAATGAAGGATGTCAAGTATGCACTAAGGACACAAATAAATAATAATAATAATAATAATAATCTTGTTTTGGTGGATACACTTCAACGTATGGGAATTGAACACCATTTTCAACAAGAGATTCAATCAATTTTACAAAAGGAATATGAGCAAAATACTTGTTTTCTCAAGTATCAAAATCATCATGATATTTCACTTTGTTTTAGACTCTTAAGACAAGAAGGTTACCACGTGTCAGCAGGTAATTGGTTCTTCATTGAACTCCAATATTTCTTTATTATATTGTAGTAAGTATAACTTTTTCTAATTATCGTATAACTCAAATAATTTGACATTAACATTTCCTAACGATTTAAACTTTTTGAAGTAATTGTAATATAATTTAACACAACATTAAATTAGCTAAAGTCTCGATCAGTTTAACTTTCGTCGTATCCAATAGCAATTTTTTTTTTTTATAGAATAATTATGTTCTAATTGACTTTCCATGAAAAGCAATCATTTCCGCTAATCACAAATTTTAATATTTTTTATATGAACATATTTTAATCATTGACAATTACATACATTTTTTTAGCTAAAAGATATTTTTGAATCAAATTATTAACGATATGAGTAGATTTAGACCAAATTCGGACATTTTATTTCAAAAATTTCACAAATCCATCTATTAACATTTTATTCCCTTGAGCAGATGTATTTAAAAAATTGAAGAACAATGATGATGGGACATTTGGATTTAACCTTAACCAAGATGTGAATGGATTAATTGGTTTATATGAAGCATCACAACTTGGTGTAGAAGGTGAATACATACTTGATGAAATTGCAAAATTTAGCGGTGATCACCTAAATGCACGTCTTACAAATAGTGGCGAAGCTAGAATTATTAAAGAAACACTAAAGTATCCGTATCACAAGAGTTTATCAAGATGGAAGGCTAAAAGCTTCATCAATAACTTTAAAGGAATTAATGGATGGGGAAAAAGCACCTTACAAGAATTGGCAAATATGGACTACTCCATAACAAAAGAGATACATCAACATGAATTGATTCAAGTTTCTAGGTAAATTAAATTATTTATATATGGTTGCAATGTGAAAAATAGTTTAATATACTAATTGCAAGTTCTTAATATTTAGGTGGTGGAGTAGTCTTGGTTTAGCTGAAGATTTGAAGCTTTTGAGAGACCAACCATTAAAATGGTATACTTGGCCAATGACAATGCTTACTGATCCAAAAATGTCACAAGAAAGAATTGAGTTAGCAAAATGCATCTCTTTTGTTTATGTCGTTGATGATATCTTTGATGTTTATGGAACTGTCGAAGAATTAACCCTCTTCACTCAAGCTGTTAATAGGTACTTTATTTGAGCTTTTAATAATTTATATATATGTTGATAGTGTAACTATGTATAAATAATCACTATCATAATAAATTTTATTTGTACAAAAACGTTTGATTTTTTATTTTTTTTATGGTCCATAATTATTTCAGGTGGGAATTATGTGTCATGATGGACTTACCAGAATATATGAGATCAACTTATAAGGCTCTTTACGATACCATTAATTCAATTGGCTACAATATCTACAAAATTTATGGACAAAATCCCACTGAAAATTTGCGCAATGCGGTATTATTCACATGCTTTTAACATTGAATATATAGGACTTTGACTAGTTGTATATTTTTATAAAAATAATTGTAATAATGAAATGAAAATAAATTTAAGTATTACTCTCTTAATTTCGAAAATTGACAAGTAAACAAGTTTAATTTATCATTTTTTTTGGATTTTAGTGGGCAAATTTATGCAATGCATTTCTAAAAGAAGCAAAATGGTTTGCCTCCGGAGAGTTACCAACAACAGATGAGTACTTAAAGAATGGACTTGTTAGTTCTGGAGTTCATGTGGTCTTAGTTCACATGTTATATCTCTTAGGTTTTGGTCTTAACAATCAAAACTCTATTTATTTGGAGGATTCATCAGCCATGGCTTCCTCTGTCGCTACGATCCTTCGCCTTTGGGATGATCTTGGAAGTGCAAAGGTAACCCTAAATTTAAAAATGTTTGTATTGTTATTTTTGTGGGTATGATATAGTTTAATATGTGTGCAGGATGAAAATCAAGAAGGAAATGATGGTTCATATATAGAATGTTACATGAAGGGACAAAAAAATGCCTCTATTGAATTGGCAAGAGAGTATGTGGTTAAGCTAATTGAAGATGAATGGAAACAACTTAATAAGAAACATTTTAATTTGATGAATGGATCTTTAGGATCATATTCAAAAGCTTCTCTTAACCTTGCAAGAATGGTTCCTCTTATGTACAATTATGATGATAAACAATCTATTCATGTCCTCCAAGAGTACATCAACACTATGTTGTATGATGTGTGATATATAATGTATCCCTTGACTTCAATTATAGATCATTAGTATATATATACAACATGAATAGCATGTTGGAGTACAATGTAATGAAATTGTCCTAAGTCATTATAAACTCCAGTCCGAGTTAATATCTTAAAAAGATCAGTTAAGTTTGGAAATTTATCTTGTAAAGTTATTGAGTTTTGTTTTGTATCAATTGAATCATTCAATTTGTGTATTTGTATCAGCAAAATTACTCAACTAAATTTACCGTTAAAATATTGACGGTAAGGATATTTTTGGATATTTTTGAAACAAAGTATTAAGACGTGCTCTTGTTGTTTTTCATTGATGTTGCGGCCTCAATACAATTCTGGCTATCCTCTCTCTTCTTTTGTGCACCGGCACCGCTCCGTGGGCTTGCCAGTTTTCATATTAATGAGACAAGTCTAGTAGAAAGAGGACGTCTCTACCCCTTCACCTGACACCTACTGCTAGACAGAAATCCCCGCTTTCAACTTTTAGCATTATTATTCATAATTCAATAAAGAAGCCAAAAATGTGTAGGGATAGCTATGGCCTAATATTCCTCCGTGTATGTACGTACTGATGACATGCATGCAACAAAATTATCATAATATTCCCACGTGAGAAAGTAAATTTACTTGAGCCTATCATATTTTTTTCGAAGGTCTATATTAAAGCTTCGATTAAATTCAAATCATATAATATAAATCTTAAACTCAAAACTTTTAATTTACGATATTGAAATAGTTGCATTACTATATATACCACGACTCATGTTGATAGCCTGTTTTCTCTTTCAAACACCCCCACACCGGGTGTTATCATGGGGACGTGGTGAAGGACATGCGAAACATGAAAACTTACTAACCTAACTATGGTTATACAATATACTTGTTAATATAATGTGATCTTGACCTTTAAAAATTAAATAGAACATATATCTCTCATCTAAACGTATAGTTAATAAAATAAAGAAAAAAACGGAGTCAATCCTTCATGAATAAACACAAAATTAATCCAGATAAGAAAATAGGAAGAGTTATACCAATGGTAAGTGAAATTATAAGTTTCGGCTATTTATTTTTAGAAGAAATTTCATAGATATTCTCAATTAGTAAATATACAATACTAGGTATCGTTATTTGAGTTAATCTCCATCTTCATACGTATATTTTAAAGCTCAATAATGTTAATTAGGGAATTTAACAGACGATTTGTATAAGAACGATTAAACAAGTCTAGAGAGCTAAGTGTAATATTTTCATATTAAGAGTAAAATAGAAATATAAAA
Source organism: Solanum chilense (assembly GCA_032847665.1). Classification (NCBI taxonomy): domain Eukaryota; kingdom Viridiplantae; phylum Streptophyta; class Magnoliopsida; order Solanales; family Solanaceae; genus Solanum; species Solanum chilense. The sequence continues at coordinate 734,936 of CM064972.1, forward strand.
TTACAATAATTTCAAAAGGAAAAAAAAGCATATCATTCATTTTAGATAAGACTAAAAAGAATTTATGATACATAAGAGTGTATACTTATACACTATCCAATTTTTATCAATTAAATCACACTGAAAAATCACCATACAACATAGAATTAATATATTCTTGGAGGACAGGGAGGGGTTGATTATCATAATAATTGTACATAAGAGGGACAATCCTTGCAGAATTAAGAGAAATTAACTTTTGAAAATTGACTCATCATATATAAATGTTCCTTGTTGAGTTTCTTCCATTCATCTCTATTAGCTTAATCACATGTTCTCTTGCCAATTCAATGGACAAATAAAAATGGAAATTTATTTATAATATAGTAGATACATAAAAATGAACATTTAACTAATTTCGATAAAAAGAAGTCTAAACATGTAATAATACCGCATTTCGCAAATTTCGAGTAGGGTTTTGTCTATAGATTTTGTTGATATTATAGCCAATGTCATTAATGGTATTATAAAGAGCCTTATAAGATGATCTCATATATTCTGGTAAGTCCAAACATGACACATAATTCCCACCTGAAATAATTAAGGAAAACTTACATTCTATGTCTATTTGTATATAAATAGAGTATCATTTTCATCTAAAACAAGAAAATCAAAAGCTCAAATAAATTACCTATTTGACAGCTTGAGTGAAGAGGGTTAATCCTTCAACAGTTCCATATACATCAAAAATATTTATCGTATATAAAATAAATTATATAATTGTAAGTGTATAGGATGATTATATACAATTTGATTTTGTATAAAAGGAGAAAGGCAAAAGAGACTTGGGCAGGGAATATACAATTGAATCGAATTGTATAAAACGAGAAAGCAAGAAATTATATACAATTTGAATTTGTATAAAACGAGAAAGAGATGAAAGACAAAAGAGACTTGGACGGGGAAGTACTTTTATTATATAATTATAAGTATATAAGACGAAGATATATGCATTTGCACGTGTATTTACAATTTTGTCTCGCTTTATACAATTAGAAATATAATTTATACAATTATATTGTATAAAGCGAGCAAAGGAAGCGAGAGTGACGAGCGAAAATATGAGGGAGAGAGACTTGCAAACAGTTCGCTATGGAGCACAAATAAATCAAATGGTAGCTACTATATTTATTTTATATTATTAGTTTGTCATTCTATACAATTATCGCTTTATTTATTTATTGCTTTATGATATTACTTTATTTTATTTTATTTTATTTTGTATCTTAATTTATTATGATGTTTTTATTATTATTAACCTTTTCCTTATTTTTTAAAAAAACCAAAAGTCATACTCACAACGATCTCGATACTTTATAAATATATAAATAAAATTTACTTACATTTAAACATCTCTAGTGTCTAGATCTCATAATAAAATTATTATAATCGTATACGTATACTATTTTACTATGAATGGCTCTACTCCCTCCAAAACCAAGGTAGATGAACCATTGAATTCAAATCATTACTACGAATAAATGTCTTAAAGAAAACAAATAATTATCACCCTCGTATTTAATTCATATAATGACTTATCACCTACTTTTTTTTTTTTTTGAGGTTGTTCTAAACAATTTCAATCGAATTTATGGGCAGTGATATTTTGATAATTAAGAAAAACATGCCCTTTTATTCTTTAATCTTAAACCAAATTTAAGTTGATTAAAGATTCTTTTAATTAATTTCAAATTACTAATTACCTTGCCTTTTCATTAAATTACTGAAAAACAAAATTCACGAAGGCTTAACTCTATCGAAGAATTAGAGACACCATAAAAAAATATCTTTTAATTAAGTCGAGAAAATGTACGACAATAGATAATTCAAATAACGTTCATACTCTAAAGTACACAAAATTTTCTTTAATTGTCAAAATCTCATTATTTAATGCCTGAAAAGAACAAAAAGTACAAAAAAAAAAAAAATAAGTTACTACTTTGCCATTTATAATCATATGAATACATCTAATTATACACATATTATCGATTAGTTATTTGTTATTTTAATAGAATTATTTCTATTACATACATGATATTTATTAATGATTAATAAGATTTATTTGACACCAAATTTTAAACATATATTAAAATCTTTATACGTTGGGATTTTTTTTATTTTGTAAGATTATAGAGTATTAGGTACATGTTATTGTTTATATATTGAGATTGAGATAATAGAATATCGTCATATTAATTAAAGCTAATAATGGCTATAATAACAATGACATTATAATAAAAATAACTTTAGCGGTATTAAATATTGATATTAATAAAAAACGCTAAAATTTTTACAATTTGGCTAAAAACTTTAGGAACATATACGAAGAGTGCTAATTATATCTAAAATTACATATTTAACGATAATTAAAAATTAATTGTTGCTAATAATTATTTTTTATGTAGTGTAAACACGATTACATAAAATTATACTTAAAGAAATATATTATTTTAATATGATTAAACCAATACAGAAGAAAAAAAAAGTTGATTTTTTTTTTGGGGGGGGGGGGGGAATGAATTTATTCATTAATGAAAAGAAAGAAATACATTTTCTTGAATGAAATAAAATACATGAAAAATTACATTTCAAAAATGATAATATTATTTATTTTTTGAATGAATCACCACCTTAGTATTTTTGGGAAATACTTTTGAATAAGAGATAGATAATATGGCTTAACATTTTCCACATCAATTCTAACACTGCTCTTACTATATAAATCATACTTGTTAAATATATTGAGCCACTTCATATTCTCTTTGTCTTCTTCGTTCATCAAATGTTTATATGCTCCCGATTTATGTAATGCATAAAATGAATGATAACGTATAACAAATAAAGCAGCATAAGGAAGTGTAGTCCCATTTTCCTTAGCAACTAAATACATATAATCATCATGTCCCCATGACATAACAACTTTGTTAAGTCCACAACCTTCTTCATATACACCATTTTTTGTGTTAAAAATCATGTTGTTTATATCTTGATTTTCTTTAAAATATTTATGGTGAACGATCGATTCGTCGAAAGCACAACCAAGAGGGAATGTATCACCAACAACAGCCCATTGAGGAAGTTCACCAAAACTTGGATGAAGAAGAACTTTACCTAGGTCATGAATAAGGCCAGTCAAATGTAACCAATCTTCATTTGGATAATCTTTTCTAATTGCTTCAGCTGTTTGTAACAAATGTTCTATTTGTGGTTCATCTAAATCAGGATCACTATCATCAACAACATCATTCAAAAGTTCACAACAATCCCATATACTCATTTCAATTTTGTTCAATTTTCCATATTCTTTTCTCATTTTTGTAACATAATCATATGTTTGGTTAATATGTTGAACCCTATAAAATTCCTCAACACTTTTTTGCCTTTCACTTTTTGCATTATAATCCCTAAATGATTGACCAAATGCATTTATGTTTGACACTTCAAATACTACTCCTTCATTGCCATTGAATGTCTCCTCCACTTCCACTTGTAATCCAAACTCATCACCCTGCTCATGAATAATAATAAAATCAATAAAACTTAGCACATATAATTTCTTGCATGGTGCAATAGTAAGGTTGTGAAAATTCTTGACTCTGCCACGCACGAAAATCATGAATTTTGGAGGAAAAGGTTTGATAAAAGTTAATTATGTCTCAACTTACCCTCATATCTTAAGCTAAAATAAATAATAAATAAATCACATTATGAGGATATTTCATGAATGACTACATAGATATATATAGCGTAAAACAATTTTATTATATATTGTCAGTGTATAAAAATTAAAATCTTACGTGATTATAGCTCGTTTGGCGCCGGCTAAGAAGATCTTCTTGATTAGAGCTTCTGCATGAAACTTGAATACTTCTTTTACTTCCAATTTGGGCATTGTTTTTGGTTTTGTTCATACAAAGGTATTGTGAAGGGAAGAGGGCTCGTATCATTGCCATTATTAGATAATTTACTCTTAAGATATATATTTGGTAATATATATAACTTTAAGAGTATTAGTTTGAAGATATAACAATTTGAACAAAACCTCTCTATTTATAATAGTTTATATCTAGCTATAGTTACTGTTTGGGAAAATAAATGTGTACCTCAAGGTGTTAGGTCATGATTTTTTTATTTTTTTTTTGTTTTAAGTACTATCTGGAAAAAAATATATATATGTACTTCAAGAAGTTATTTTTTTGTGTTTTTTTTTAAAACTTTTACGTTTGGCCAGAAAATTTTAGAGAAATTTAAAAATATTTTAAAAAGTTATTTTTTTATCTTCTTTTTTTCACTCCAATTTCATGTACAAATACAATGTCAATTATTATCCCTTCGAAAATAAAAACTACTAGTATCTTTTTGTATTTTAAATAAATTACAGGTCTCACTTAAAATTAAAAAAATAAGAGTTTTTCTATTTATTCAGAAATTTTATAATTTCTTTATTTTTTTTTTCTTGTAGTGATACTTTTTCCTTTTTTTTTTTTTTTTACTGAACAAAATTGGAATCGTGAACCACTTAAATAGGCAAAAAGGTGCTGTTTGTGCCTTTGTGGTTGTTGTTGAACCACCTAAAATAGGCAAGAAAAATCAACAAGTTGATTAATTAACATTTAACAAGTTGTGGTCCAAACTATGCTATCAATATGCAAAATTAAATTGAGTCCTACTTTTTTTATTTTGCAAAAATAAAGTATATAAATTGATTTATAGCTTATCTTTTAGTTTAACTTATAGCTTATCTTTTAGTTATAACCTATAGTTGCGAAGATACTGTACTGTTACATTACATTAATTTCTATTTATCATGTTGTGAAAAATAAAATATAAATTAACTCATAACTTGTATCTAAACGGAGTAATAATATTTACTTATTTTTTGTTACACTACTTTTAATATTAAAGATAAAATTCAAAATTAAAATAACATGAATTCAATTTTTATTCTCATGAATTTATTATATTTTTAAAATTATAAACTCAGACTTACTATTTATTGCGATTTAAATAAATTTTTCACATCAAAATTTTGTACTTTCCAAAATATTGAGTCCAAATAATTTATTTTATTATATTCACATTTTTATGAACTTTTAATCATATATATATTTATAACGTTTCGAATAAGAAAGGGGAGGGGCCAGCCTATGTCGTTTTCTTAAAATAATGATCTACTTTGATTTGATACACGGTTTGGAAAAAATAAAGAAATTATTTAATTTTATGATTTTAAATTACAATTATGCTGAATTTATTAAAATATTTTTTAAATTTTAATTGTGATCATAAACATGTCAAGTAGAAAGTTTAAAAATAAAGTGTTCTCATAAAAGTCATTTTTTAAACAAGCTAAAAATAAAAGTAGATAATTTTTTTTGAAATGAAGAGAATATTATCTTCTCGCTACCTTTCTCCGTGTAACCATCAAGATCCAAAAGTTAATGTGATGACTCTTGTTTTATCCTACCAAGACAAGTCATTCTAAAACCCAAAAACATAACAACAAATATAGAAGTAAAACAAGAATAAAAGTCTAAAATTTTAATTATTTAAAGAAAAATACAAATCTCAATGTCATTTTTTCTAGAATAGAATAAGATCATGATAAAGGAGTAAAAAGGTGTCTGCTAGGATGACAAGCAGCTGCCTCAACATTCTCTGTAATAAGCCTCAAATGTAGAAGGGGAGAAAAAGTAATCTGTTAACAAGGGTATAAAAGCAAGGGAGTGAGTAAACAACATAGTACTCAACAAATAACCTGTTAACTCGAAGTAAGTAATATTGATAAGGGTACTCCAAACACCTCAATCGAACCTCTTCAACCACAAAGTGCACAGAACCAACCCCAATCTAACAGCTCACAGTTAATATATCACAAAATGTCAACACCTTAACACATACAAGTCATCAATATAACCAAAAAGTGACATCATTCCTAGATCAAATTCCACATTCTAGAGCGAATGAAATTGATGAAATGCTATTTTGAGACTCCAAATTCATATTGTTACGAAATACCACCTTAGACCTTATAAAATTCACAATTTTTTTAATCAAATTTTAAAATCAGCTTTGCAGACTAAACAAAAATGACCCTAGACAACTATTGGAAACAGTTATTTTATGAAGATTTTAAAAAATAATCGTCCGAGTCTTACATTCTTCCTAACACAAAGGTCTATAAAAAAATAATCTTTCCATTCCATGGGGATAAAAATAAAATATGTATTTATCTTATCATTTTTCGAATCTGTAAAATTTTATCGAATATATTATTATAAATTTGTGTGAGTGGCTCTCCTCCCTCCAGCACCTAGGTAAATGAGCCTATTATGGTCACACTCACATATATAAATTTCAAAATTTAATGTCTACACGTTGAATTTCCTATTCAATAGGGTCTACTTCCCAGCATGTACCACTAAATTCTTTATCACAAAAAAGAGTCCCAACATTTATTTCATTCACACGTACTTTCACTTTCTGTGATAATGGAGAGTTAGATATAAAAAAAATAATTTATTTTGTTATATTAGATTTTTATATTTTAATGATCTTTTAAGAAATTAATGATCAGATGAAGAAGGTTTTTGTGACTTCTCATTACTTCTTACATATTGTTTGTTATCATGATGTATTAAAAATAATAAGTTTTGTATAATTTCTATTATAACAGAAAATATTTGCTTATAAAAAAATCCAACACTTTTTAGGTTTGAGAAATGTAAAATGTTCAGAAAGGGATTTGATGGGTAATTATTTGTTATGTCATTGATCAATCTAATGCATGTGTTCGAAACTTGAAATCATTTGTATTAATATATGAAAATTCATGATAGAAAATTGTACCAAAATAATAATAATAATAATAATAATAATAATAATAATAATACACAAAATTAATACTATATCTATTTTATATGTTAATTTTTTTTAAAGGGCATGAATCACCTTCATAATTTAGATAATTTGAAATGAAAGAAATACCAAGTAATAAGGAGTGATAATATTTTTTTATTACCAAAAAAAAAAAGATTCACCTTCTTTTTTTGGTCATACTACATTTGGATTTAAAGAGTCTAAATGAATTATGTGGATACAACTTTTAATCTCAATATTAAATTTATTATATTTTTGTGAATTCAGACTTATTATTTATTGTAAATGTAAATTTAGTTCAATTCTTATATCAAATTTACGCCCTGCGATAAAAATCCTTTTTCTTTTTATTACTAGTAATATTTAGTAATTGCGTGAATTTTGATCTCTATCTCTATATTTTGTTATTCTTTTCTTATATTCTTTTCTGAAATAACAAATAAGAATAAAATTTTGCAAATGTAATATTCTCTTTGTTCCCACTTGCAATAGTTATATATTTTGAATTCAGACATTATTATTTGTGGGCTCCCTCCAAACCCTAGGTAGATGAAGAATAAATGTATAAGAGTAATTGTAGTGGTCATATGTATTATAGATTTTAGAATAAAGTCTATATATTAAAAAATCTTTTCCAATAGGGTCTACTGCCAGCATAATGTATGGTACGGTACCACCAACTTGTTGTTTGCCCACAAAAAATTTATTTTTAATTATTGATGAATAATGTCACATTAAATTCAAATGTAGCATACTATATCAAAGTTCCAAAATATTCTTAGCACCCTCTACGTTAATATGGGTTAACTCATTTTATTCGGGTTAATTTGTATATGTTTTGTTATTTTACGGATCGTGGGCCAGAAAATATTTGGTCCGACTCACAAATACATGGGCTGCATGTTTGCCGGATCAATTCACTTTTTCAAAAAAGTATATATATAATTTATTAAATTAAATTATAAATTATAGTTTAAAAATATTATCATAAATAGCGACAAAACAATATTAAATAGTGTTAATGTTACTACTTGTCAATCAAATCCACAAATTAAATTATAATTATAATATTTATTAAGTTTTTTCAAGTAAAAGTATTAATATCTAAATAAAAATATTAACATAATTGTTTTTAGTTTGGACTCTCTTTAGTTCTAAGTTTTAATATTATATTATATTGTTAATTAACAAAGGGATTCTCTTAAGAGAAGCTTTAGCCCTTGAACCTGAAACGACTTTAATGAGCCGAGAAATTGGAAAAACAAGGGCGCAAGATTTTGACATCATAACTATCAATATTTTCTCAAGCCCCACAAATCAGCAGAGTTATTCAAATCGTACTTAAAAAAAATTTCTTAAATTGACTCCAAAAATATTAGCCCAAATCTATTAAATTTCGAATTAAGTCAGATCAGTCCAACAGACCTATCTCATATTAATCATTCTAATAAGGTTGTTCCCGGTCTGGTAAGTAAATTTTCTTTTTTGTTTAAATATATGCCCATTGGGCCACTTTTGGAATAAGTGACTGTTGGCCCAATGTACCGCTATATATAGCCAAAGAAATAAAAATGATAATTTATGAAATTATTGTGTTCGAATATGAATAGCTAGCTAAAGTTAATGTGATTTGTGTTGTATACTCATATATATTAAATTGAAATATCATCCCATCAGAAAATCACATGTTGAACCGTCATCCATCAAAATGATACTTTTTAACATTGTGTAATGTGTAGTTCATTCAAAATGGTGCATTAGATCATCACCTCATTCAGGGAAAGATATTAAAATTAAATTAATTTCAAAATATGAAAGTATGTCAATCTTTTTCTACGTAACTGTATGCATATTTTTGTGTGACGACATCTATATATGATTGTAAAATTAAAGAATGAACAGTCGTAACAATAATGTTTAATTTCTTTTAACATTTTTGTAATCAAGAGCGAGAAGAAAGTTTGTGAAAAAAATAGATTATAAATTACTATCCAACATAAACTTAATATATTCTTGAAGGATAGGAAGTGATTGCTTATCATCATAACTATATACATAAGAGAAACCATTCTTGCAGAATTAAGAGAAGCTTTTGAAAATGATCTTGTAGATTGACTCATTAGACAAAAGTGTTCTTTGTTGAGTTGCTTCCATTCATCTTCAATTAGCTTAATCACATGTTCTCTAGCTAATTCAATGGAAGAATCTTTATTTTCCTTCATGTAATATTCTACGTATGAACCATCTTTTTCTTCTTAGTTTTCATTCTAAATATATCACGTAAATAAAAACAGACAGCTGAATTATAAAAACTTGTCTCCGAAATAGTTTAGCGGCGAATTTCAATAGTTAAATAAACATAAATTACTTTATTTTACCTTTGCACTTCCAAGATCATCCCAAAGACGAAGAATCATAGCTATGGAAGTGGACATGAGTGATATATCTTGTAAATGAATAGACCACCCCACAAGCAAACCATTTTGCTTCTATTAGAAATGCACTACACAAATGTGCCCACTAAAATAAAATAAAAAAACAATTATGAGTAATAATATAGAATAAAGTATTGACAAAATAATTTATTTTCTTTATTTTTTATATGACATACTTTAGTTTAAAAAAAAGTGGAACATATTTGATGTCGATAAAAGTTTATCTTAATTTAGACTTCTCGTTTTATTATACTCTTATATCTATATATTAAATATTTCTTTTTTTTATTCAGATAAATACGTCATACAAAATGATAAATATTCTCTCTGTTTTTCTTTACTTAGCTTGTTCAATATTAACTTAACAGTACACTTTTTAAAATAAAATAAATAGAATGATAATTTTATTATATCGGTATTAAATATAATAAATTTAATATTTTAAAGAATACATAGAAAAAATGACTAGTTAAAAGTAATTAATACGAATAAATTAGAAACTAAGTACTAATCAATGCAAAAAAAAAAAAAAAAACATGTGAATAATACCGTATTTTGTAGATTTTGAGTGGGATTTTGTCCATAGATTTTGTAGATGTTATAGCCAATGGAATTAATTGTATTATAAAGAGCCTTGTAAAGTGATCTCATGTATTCCGGTAGGTCCATCATGGCGCTCAATTCCCACCTAAAATAGTGATAACTTTTTAAGGTTGTGAACAACGAAAAAATAATAACGTTTTATACTATCAGATTATTTTTATTTCAAATAAAATATCTATAAACGGCTTGAGTGAAAAGGGTTAACTCTTCAATAATCCCATAAACATCAAAGATATCATCAATGACATAAACAAAAGAGATGCATTTTGCTAACTCAATTCTTTGTTGTGACATTTTTGGATCAGTAAGCATTGCCATTGGCCAAGTATACCATTTTAATGGTTGATCTCTCGAAAGCTTCAATTCTTCAGCTAAACCAAGACTTCTCCACCACCTATATACATATATATCATAAGAAGATTAAATTGTTTATATAAATATATTAATAGTATAAAGATTTTGTAAATTATATATTAACGGAATAAAGAAAGATTTAAAATCAAGACCTCCAATATTCTAAAAAGCGAGAAAGACATTTGAAATTCAATCAAGACCTTGTAGGAACTTGTGATCAGTATAGACAGAGTAAGAAGTCTTGGTCTAGCTTCGATTTAATCCAATAATTCTTGCTCAAATAGTGTGCTAGTATTATGAATTTTACTAAATATGGATAAATATCTAGTTTATATAGAACCTAATTTATTAACACTTGAAATCGTCATTTAAATTCAAAATCCTTTATAGGGTTAAAAATTTAATTTTTCTATGGTGATTAGTGCTTTTAAACTTGTTTGTAGCATGTAATTTGACTTATTTTAGGTTATAAATTCGATTTTCTAATAACCTATAGCTTTTTTAATTTAATTTTATATGTAAAGATAGTTAAAGGATTTTTGCAACATCAAGTCCCCTAAAAATGAGATCAATAACCTAGAGAAAGTAAAATAAGTTACCTATTATGATAAGTTAAAATATAATGATGGTATCAAACTCCTTTGTACTATAATATCAGTATAAATAAGTTAAATGCTTAATCGTAGATATTTAGTTGGTGTAAAACTCTTATACCTGGAAACTTGAGCCAATTCGTGTTGTTGTATCTCTTTTGTTATGGAGTATTCCATATTTGCCAATTCTTTTAATGATCAGATGAAGAAGGTTTTTGTGACTTCTCATTACTTCTTACATATTGTTTGTTATCATGATGTATTAAAAATAAGTAAAGTAATTATTTTGACTAATTTACCCTAACACTACTCTATTTTTAAGGGAAATATGCAGTTCTATGGAAGTTCCAAAATAAATCACTTAAAATTTTGAAGTTGTAAATCTTTTTTATATTAGTTAATTATTATATTAAAATATATCAGTTTATCACTTTACTAAATTTTAATACTTTAAGAATATTTTAAATCATTTTCTATTAATTAAGAGGTAAATGTCTTTTATTTATTATTTAAGTTTCTTATAAAATTTTATTGACAAAATATCTCAAGAATAAAAATGAAGTTGAAGAGAGTCAATGTACAAATTCTGAGATGATTAGGAGAGTGATAAATAGGGATCAATATCCAAAAATTGAATAGTTAGGACATGGAAAAAAAATGAGGCAAAAAAATTGTAAATAATAATTGGAGTGAATGCTTTATATATTTTATGTCATTGATTATCAAGTTCCTCTTATCCGTTTAAGTTAAATTCTCCCTTACAATTCATATTTTCATTGATAAAAGAGATTTGATATATATTTGTTTTCTAAGTTAAATTTTTAATGATAACGCGAAATGCAGATAAATAGTTATAAATATTTTTGTCACTCCCCACTAAATTGATTGTTAAGCATATGTTGATTCATTATGTAATTTCAATAATCATACCAAGTCTAGTTATCTCTAGCACAAGAATAGCGAATTTCAATTTGTAACTTGCATTCTTTATTCAATATCATTTACTTAAACTCTTAAACAGAGTATTACCAATTACTTAACTCTTAACCAGAGTATTTTTTCTTAAACATAACGAAACGAAACGAAACTATAGAATGCAAGTAGTTAACTAAAGATTTAGGCAGAAGTGCCTTTAAGCTTCTTAGTGATGGTTGCTATGTATTGCCCCTGATAATAAGCTTGCTCCAATTCAAGCTCATTTGGCTGTTTTGAACCATCACCAGCAAATGTTCCAGCACCATAAGGACTTCCACCTTTGATTTCCTCCATATCGAACATATCAACCCCAAATGTGTAACCAATTGGAACAAAAATCATCCCATGGTGAACAAGTTGTGTAATCGCAGTCAACCTACAGTTAAAATACAAAACATAAAATTTGAAACCATTTACTAAAAAATAACTTAATTTTATTTCATTTAGTATAAGATCGATGATCTCAAAAGAAAAAGTACTAACGCCGTAGTTTCTTGACCACCACCCTGAGAACCTGTGCTGTAGAAAATACCAGCTGGTTTGCCAGCTAGCTGCTGATTCTTCCAGATTGCACCAGTTGCATCAAAAAATGCCTTAAATTGAGCTGGCATCATTCCAAATCTTGTGGGAAAACCAAAAGCAAATCCATCAGCTTCAACAAGGTCATCAGGTGCAATGATTGGTGCGTTCCCTTTCGGGGGTGCACCCATCTTAGCTAGAATTTCTGCTGGAAGAGTTTCCGCCACCTGTTATATATATATAGATAAATTGAATTAAATTATATATACTGACAGTATATAATATGTTAAATAAAATGTAAAAAAAAAAAGAAGAAGAAATTGTACCTGCCAGAGCTTGACTTCTACACCTTCAATAGATGCAGCACCTTTTTGCATCGCTCTTGCCAGTTTCTCGACATGACCGTACATTGAATAGTACCTATCAAAAAATTAATGTTTATTAGTTTTTAAATCAAATATGTAGACAAATAGAATAATAAATCATTTAAATCTACAAATTATTCATAAAAATTCAAACAAAAAACTTAAAATTAAATAAATACATACACAATGAACAATATGGTTGCCATTTCAGAATCTTGAATTATTCTTTTTGTAGTGTGTATGTTTTTATGAAAAGGGCTAATGTCATGCTCTACTTATATAGTGACCAAGATTTATCTGTAATTAATTAAGGTAATTACATCCTTTGAAAATTTTGAGTGCAATTAATTTTTTTTGCTTAATAATAAATAGGTTGATGATGTCATTTCTAAAATCATCACTAACGTAATAATTTGAAAAAAAAAGGGTAAATAAAGATTATGTAAAAACAGCTAAAACTCAAATTGATCATGACTTTTATCTACCTACTTTAATATGGTGTCAAACTATACAACGATCACGTCAAAAAAAAATTTAATTCGTTAGAAAAAAAAATACACTTTTTTACCAATTACCTGCTGACACGTGGTAACCTTCTTGTCTTAGTATTACAAAAAAAACAAGAAAGGGAAAATACTATTTATTTATTAGTAGTAAGGTTATAAAAATGATTTTTCATTGGGCGATTATTACGTTCCGATGTTGTGCCAATTCAAATTTTGAAGTTTTTGCATACTTGCTTTATAGTTTGTTTTCTATTAAATTACATGGAGGAATTTTACATAGTGCAACAGTATGATATTGACATTCTTATAACAGCGTGTTATATGAATTTGTATCATTTAAATGATGCTATGTGAATTGCTAGAAAAATATGAATTTTATGACTAGCCAATAATAAAAGTTTTAAAAGGGGACTAGAAAAATACTACCATGATACAAAAGATAATTATTTCATCTCTTAATTAGCTTATTTATATTCACACGTGTATAATAATATTCTTAGATTCTATGACATAAATTCATATTTTTGAAACAACTTAAAATCATGAACTTTGAAGGTAAAGGCTTGAGAAATGTAATGTCTCAACTTACTTCCATCTTTAACTTATATACATCGATAATATATTTCATATATGATAAATATAAATTTTTTAAAAATTAGTAATAGCATTTTATATTGTCAATTTATAATAGTTAAAATTTTACACAATTATAGCCCGTTTGAAGATGAGAATCTTCTTGAAAGTTCCATCTGTTAGAGCTTCTGCATGAAACTTTAATACTTCTTTTGCTTCCAATTTGGCAAAGATAAAATGGTGAAGGGGAGAAAACTTTAGTAATATTTGCCATGAAAGATAATTTTCTATAAATATTTTTTGGAGTATTTGTTTGATGAAATAACAATTGGAAACCCTCTATTTATAATAACAGCTGCAGATCAAGGTGTTGGAAGATTGTTAGAAAAATTTATATGTGATTGAGAGTATTTTTTTTTTATATATATTTTAGGGTTCATTTAAAATTCTAACAAATAAACTAGAAACGTTTTCTTCCTAGTTCATTCACCATTGCACCAAAATCAAACTTTATTTGCTACGTTTTTTCACTCCTTGATCTATTAAATTAAATTCCCAATTTTATTTCTTCATAATTGTCATGATTATATTGAATTTGAAAGAGCGTCGCAGTAATTCTTGCAATTTAATAGCTATAGTATGTATGAATATTTAACATTGAGAAATAGTTGAACGTTTGAAACCATAATTTATTTTTACTATATGATTTTATGATGGCCAATTAAATATCTTTTTGATTTTCTATAATAATTCTTTAGTGCTGTTCCGAGTGGTTAAAAAAATTAATGGGACACTATGCATATTGTATATTCTTGATCTCTATAACCAAACAAATCTCTCTTCATTTTTTAGAGTCAAAAGTCATTTATTCAAGCTACGATTACATGTGGCGATGGGAATGTTTCTTTTATTACATTTGAAAATGTAAAAACCTAAGACTAGACAATAGCTAGCAGATTGTGTGATAATACTCGATAAGACCTTAAGCTCTTTGAATTTATTTTCTTTATGTTAGTTCCTTCCTTACTGGAGGAGAATAATGAATCAAGTTGGTAAACGCTTCTCTAAAGGCGACCCTCTCGAGTTTCCGACTGTTTCTGTCATTGAAGTAGCCTTTCGTCGTTCTACCAAACGAAAGAAGTCACTATCAAACTACTCGTCCTATTGAAGTATTAAAGGTGCGCTCGAGCAAGAGGGGCGAAGGATCAACAAGCATTTTATATCCTATATGCTTGCTCTTTTTCTCTCTTACTCATATATGCCTTTAATAAGTACTCCTCCACCTACTCTCGTACTGCGATGACATGTATGATTAATGTCAAATTAAGGAATAAATCAGTTGCAATAATCATGTTTAATTTCTTTTGATAGTTTTAAATTGTGGTGCTTTGTAATAAAGAGCGAGAAGGAAGTTCATGAAAAGGCACTTACACTGATAAATCACTTCACTAAATTTCAATACTTTAAGAATATTTTAAATTATTTTCTATTAATTAAGAGGTAAATGTCTTTTATTTATTATTTAATTTATTATAAAATTTTATTGACAAAATATCTCAAGAATAAAAATGAAGTTGAAGAGAGTCAATGTACAAATTCTGAGATGATTAGGAGAGTGATAAATAGGGATCAATATCCAAATCAAACAGATTTATTGAAGAAAAAAAATTGAATAGTTAGGACATGGAAAAAAAAATGAGGCAAAAAAATTGTCAATAATATTTGGAGTGAATGCTTTATATATTTTATGTCATTGATTATCAAGTTCCTCTTATCCGTTTAAGTTAAATTCTCCCTTACAATTCATATGTTCTTTGATAAAAGAGATTTGATATATATTTGTTTTCTAAGTTAAATTTTTAATGATCACGCGAAATGCTGGTTGTAAATATTTTTGTCACTCCCCACTAAATTGTTTGTTAAGCATATGCATTGTGATTCATTATGTAACTTCATCAATCATACCAAGTCTAGTTATCTCTAGCACAAGAATAGCGAATTTCAATTTGTAACTTGCATTCTTTATTCAATATCATTTACTTAAACTCTTAACCAGAGTATTACCAATTACTTTAATTCTTAACCAGAGTATTTTTTCTTAAACATAACGAAACGAAACGAAACTATAGAATGCAAGTAGTTAGCTAAAGATTTAGGCAGAAGAGCCTTTAAGCTTCTTAGTGATGGTTGCTATGTATTGCCCCTGATAATAAGCTTGCTCCAATTCAAGCTCAGTTGGCTGTTTTGAACCATCACCAGCAAATGTTCCAGCACCATAAGGACTTCCACCTTTTATTTCCTCCATATCGAACATATCAACCCCAAATGTGTAACCAATTGGAACAAAAATCATTCCATGGTGAACAAGTTGAGTAATCGCAGTCAACCTACAATTAAAAATGCAAAAACAAAAAATTTGAAACCATTTACCAAAAAATAACTTAATTTTATTTCATTTAGTATATAAGATCGATGATCTCAAAGGAAAAAGTACTAACGCAGTAGTTTCTTGACCACCACCCTGAGAACCTGTGCTGTAGAAAATACCAGCTGGTTTGCCAGCTAGCTGCTGATTCTTCCAGATTGCACCAGTTGCATCAAAAAATGCCTTAAATTGAGCTGGCATCATTCCAAATCTTGTGGGAAAACCAAAAGCAAATCCATCAGCTTCAACAAGGTCATCAGGTGCAATGATTGGTGCGTTCCCTTTCGGGGGTGCACCCATCTTAGCTAGAATTTCTGCTGGAAGAGTTTCCGCCACCTGTTATATATATATATAGATAAATTGAATTAAATTATATATACTGACAGTATATAATACGTTAAATAAAATGTAAAAAAAGAAGAAGAAGAAATTGTACCTGCCAGAGCTTGACTTCTACACCTTCAATAGATGCAGCCCCTTTTTGCATCGCTCTTGCCAACTTCTCAACATGTCCGTACATTGAATAGTACCTATCAAAAAATTAATGTTTATTAGTTTTTAAATCAAATATGTAGACAAATAGAATAATAAATCATTTAAATCTACAAATTATTCATAAAAATTCAAACAAAAAACTTAAAATTAAATAAATACATACACAATGAACAATATGGTTGCCATTTCAGAATCTTGAATTATTCTTTTTGTTGTATGTATATTTTTTATGAAAAGGGCTAATGGCATGCTCTACTTATATAGTGACCAAGATTTATCTGTAATTAATTAAGGTAATTACATCCTTTGAAAATTTTGAGTGCAATTAATTTTTTTTGCTTAATAATAAATAGGTTAATGATGTCATTTCTAAAGTCATCACTGACGTAATAATTTTAAAAAAAGGGTAAATAAAGAATATGTAAAAACAGCTGGTACTGATGCATTTTGTCTTTAGATTTATCTGTAATTAATTAAGGTAATTATATTATTTGAAAATTTTGGATGCAATTAATTTTTTTTTTACTAAATAATAAATAGGTTAATGATGTCATGCTAAAATCATTATTGACGTAATAATTTAAAAGAAGGGTAAATAAAAAATATGTAAAACAGCTGGTACCGATGCATTTTGCCTTTTTTATTTTTGGGGAAAAAATGATACACCAATTATAAATACCAAATATATGCCATAATTTTTTTTTCTTAATTCATTTTACAGGTTCATTCTTATCTAATATTTTCTTGCTGATTCTTTTAAGGGAATTTTTATAAAAAATGTTTTGCTATATCAGGTTTTAATAGATAAATTGTCATTAGAGCCCTTCACAATTGACCAAATTGTAGCATATATTTCTTAGTTTTTACCAAATACATAAAATTCAATTTACTCTAATAGTTTAATTACTGTATCAAAAATAACTTTTAGCGAAAATAAATATAGTCATTAATTAACAAAGAATGTTAAAGTCTTTACCAACATTAGTTATTAATTTGCAATGCAATGTTACGCTTTAGGAACATTTACAAAGAGTGTTTATTACTGCTAAAAAACATATTTTGCGACTATTAAACTATTTTTATTAATTAATTGCCGTTAAAGATAATTATTAGTATAGTGTTAGTGTCACAGGTTAAATTTTTAGATTCTTTCACGTCAATGTCAAATTTTGATAAGCTCTTGCTCAGGGTTATCATAATAAGCTATAAAATCTGATAGTATCATAATTTATATGAATTATTAATTCACGACTATGTAACAAGTGATTGAATATATACACTTAGCTTTCTAGTAAAATATAAGTTTATAATAATTTCTTGTGATTAACGTGCATGCATGAATACAATGCCCTCATGCAATGGAGCGTCAGTAAAACATAATGTACTGAATATGTAACGCAATTTAAAGTTGAAACTGAAGTTAATTTCATAAATATTGTAATTTGTAAGTGATCAAATAGGAGGGTTAAAGATGTTTTAAGCATATTTATGAATCTATATTTGAAAATAAAAATACATAATGAAGTAACGTTGCAATTAATGATTAGAAATGTAGTGACTAGTGAGTAATATATTCTTTAATTTCTTTAGGACTTAATTTCTCGGATATCTATCAACATATATAGAGATTAATTAAAGAATTCGAGGTCTTAATAATATTCTTTTTTAATACAACGTGATAAAACATCAAATATATAGTCACTTATCAAAATCAACATGTCATTTAACATAAATTAAGTTCATAATGATGCATATGAAGTTAGATTTGAGAAGTCTTATTCAAATTTGTATACATGCAAGAGTATTTTATCACACCACCTAACTTCACCATATTTCTCATTACAAAATTTGATTTGAGAGGATGAAAGTGAAAAGATTTTGGTAAATTAACTTTTGTTATAAAGTGTGAGAAAAAATTACATTTTATAAAGTGGAAAAAAAGTTTTGTTTGTAATGTTAATATATAGATGTTAACAGTCTAACATTTGTCGTTTATATTTTTGGATAAAACTAAAGAAAAAACTAATTTTAGTTACGTTCTAACTAGAACTGTGGCTTATTTTGATCAATTTTATCTCTTTGTGGCTCAAATAGGTTTCGAACTCATTTTTTGATGATCTACACAAGTGACCAATTAATGGCATGATATAACTAGCATTATGATTCATAATTCTGATTGAAAGCTATGATTCACAACAATCAAATCTCAGAAAATCTTGAGCTATATTGTATTATACACATGTCTGCTAAGTCTATAACTGAATAACACAAAAGGTGTGTTCAGTATCAACTTTTCTCATGTTCGATTGTTCAAAAGATATTTCTTTCATACCGAACACACCTAAAATACTAACATTACAGCAAAATAGTAGATATCATCTACCAGCTATAACACTAATTGTAACATTGTTTGCAGAAAAATCGTGCTTCTCATTCCATGTTTCTGCATCTTCATGTTTTCGCATTGAGGTATACGTAGGTTGCCTAGGCAAGGGCAATGGTACATTGTCCGTCTCCAACATTAACACGATGGATGATATGCTCGGTCTGTGAACTGCCATGTCTTGTACACAAATTAGTGCTAACTGTATACGTCTCAATGCTTCATCATGTTGACACTCGTCCCAAATAGAACGGTCTATTAAGTCCATTGGCGTACCTTCATCCCACTTCTGCCATGCCTAAACGTAGAATTGCTGTTAAAAGACATAAAGCGTTTAACTTCACAACAGATATATTGAAAAGTAGTTATTGGACTTACATAACCAATAATGCCAGAGTGTTCATCTGAACGAAAGCTTGTGTTCCTCCGTCCACAGATGATCTCCAGCAATAGTACACCAAAGCTATAAACATCAGATTTTCCGGAGAACAAGCCTTCCATTGCATATTCAGGAGCCATATATCCGCTGATATAAGTAAGAAAAAAAAAACGCGTAGATGGAGTTTAGTTAATCTTTGAGAAAGTTAAATGTACTCTTTAAAGGTATAAAAATAAAATGATATATACTCACTATGTCCCAACTACTCTAATTGTATTTGCTTCATTTTCATTTCCACCAAATATTCTAGCCATACCAAAATCTGAAATTTTCGGGTTCATCTCTTCATCTAGCAAAATATTACTAGCCTTTAAATCCCTATGGATTATTCTGAGTCGCGAATCTCTATGGAGATACAGTAGCCCTCGTGCAATCCCTTCAATAATGTTGAAGCGTTTCCTCCAGTCTAATTGAACTTGCTTAACAGTATCTGTCAAAAATTTATAAACCAAAATAATTGTAAGTAGATAGATCTCTCTATCGATGAGATGATGTTATGGTTAGCAGCATATCCAAAGTACTAACCAAATAGAAATGAATCTAAGCTTCTGTTAGCCATGTACTCGTAAAGAAGCATCTTTTCTTCTCCTTCAATGCAGCATCCCAAAAGTCTAACAAGATTTCTATGTTGTAATTTGGCGATTAGTCTGATCTCATTCTTGAATTCCTCCACACCTTGTCCTGATTTTCTTGAAAGTCTCTTCACTGCAATTTCTACGCCACATAGTAGTTTTCCCTAAATAAACAAACATCTACGTTAGTTTAACACAATAACGTCATACTTCTCTAGTCAATTGGATGGAAACCAACCTTGTAGACAGGGCCAAATCCACCTTGTCCTAGCATGTTTTCGTTAGAAAAGTTATCGGTAGCTGCTGCTACACCGCTGAAACTGAAGAATATAAGTTCTGAACCACTTCCTTGATGCCCTTCAATAGTCATGTCTCCTGCTACTGATGTGTCCATAGAAAACTCTCCGCTCCTACTTGGATCGACTGTCTCCATTTGGTTGATCCTATTGGACGCTGAAAATAGGACATTGAAGATCTATAGGTATATTGCACAACAACAAATAACTATCGTAAAAACACCACCTTTTCTGAAATCTTACCTCGCGTTTTGGCTTTGTGCCTGCATAGTAGAAAAACTACCATACAAACAAGAAAAGCCCCGGCTAGCATAACAGATATTACCACAATTTTAACTGCCCTGTTGCTTCCATCTGTTTCAACAAAGTTTATAATAAGAACATCTAAGATGATTAATTATATGAATACCAAAACAGAAAAATTACTACACATTTTTACCAAATTCAGAACTATCAAGGCGAACATAGAGAGTGTATCCGCCTTCCTGAAACTGCTGCATATCGACTAAATCTCCACTCCACATCATGCAATCAATTCCGCTAACAAAAGCATAAGCAGTACATGAACAATTTTCAAGGCACATGCTTCGACACTCATCGATATTTAGTACATCTGCAGTATCAGCAAAATCAGGCAACTTGATTTTCTCAACCCCATAGAATCTGTCCTTCTTTTCACTACCACTCTTCAACACACTGTTATTTCCTCTGCATTCCACTTCTTTCCTCCTAACACACCCTTCTGACCAGTTCCCCGCATTCCACTGCCCCAAATCTTTCGGTACAAATCCAGCTACACAAATGCATTTTTCAAAATATGTGACATCACACATCGCGAAATTCCCACATAAGTTATACAAGTCACAATCACCTGATGGATGAGACTGTACTATACTCCACTTGTTGTTATTTTTATCCCACCTTTGCTCCACCTCGTATCCCGTTGGACTAATATGGAACCTCACCAAATCAGAAGTATTTGATACAGTGTAAGTGAAGTATAGATTGTCTCCTTCATTGTTAAGCTTGAAACCATGTAGAAACTCGGGCTTCATATCGATAACACCTGTGAATATGCGTCCATCCCAGTATCCACTCCGCCAACGTTTGTTACCTCCATCCCAGATCACAATTTGTGGTGATCCGTGAGAAGTTACTCCTAATGAGTACCTGTTGGAAACGTAATTAAGTAAATAAAAACATGCTCTTAGACTTTAGGATGTCACAAATGCAACATTGTATCCGAGGAGACACTCAATATCAAAGATTCAAGAAGCACGTGAGAGATCGTTGTTAAAAACAAAGTTAAGTAAAGAAACACATGTTTTCAACTTACTCTTTTCGATAACACGTCACAAATGCATTACCATATCATCAGTGCAAGCAGAGTTGTTAGGTTTCGAGTCTCACTATCACCCAATATCAAAGATTCAAGAAACACATGTCACAAATACATTTCCATATCAGCGCAATCAGATTTGTTAGGTTTTGAATTTCACTATCATCCAATATAAAAAGATCATCACCTCTACTTCTTTTCCTATCTATAAAATAAAAAGCACATTCTCAAATGAGATGTCACAAACGCAACATGATATCAGATCAGACAGAAAGTCTCACCACCACACATCATATAAAAAAAAAAGAATATTCATACCACGCGTGAGGGGGTTATGTAGAAAACAAAATCAAGTAAGTAAAACATTTCAGATAAGATAATCACACGATACAAGATAACGTACCTTCCAGTTGAAGGATCACTTTCACTAGTCCATGACCTCAAAACTTCATCTGTATAAAATTTCATTTCTGGTAAAAATGTATCTGTAGGATGCTGAAAACTCTGCCACAACACCTTGTTATTGCTATTAAACAACACAAGATTACCATAATCAGAAAGAAGTACTGTACAATTATTATTAATAGCTTCAACATTACTCGTCCACATTAAATCCCCATGACCATTTTTCACCACCAAATTACCATTTTTCTCAATAGTAAAAACACCATTTTTACCAAAAATTGGTTTATCTCTGTTTGCAACCCAAACAAATGAATCTTCTGGACCATCAACATACCATATACCAACAAACCTTTGATTACTAGTAACATTTGGACTAAAAAATCCCAAAATAAATTTCCTTTTTGGAGAAAATAACATTTCACCATCTCTTAAAATTTCACCTTGTATAATTTTTTTAGATGCACAAGCACAACATAATAAGTTCATATAAAAAACACTAAACAAGAAAATGTACCAGTTGGATATAATCATACAACTAGCCATTTCAAGATTGAAAAATAAAATAAAAATTGTAGCATAGAAAGAAAAAGAAAAATTTGATGGCTAATTTTGGTAGGCTAAGGCTATGTGAATTTAATGAAAAATCATAGAGAAAGATTGAATTGACAAAAATAAAATGACATTTTATATGTAGTTGAAAAATATTTGATGACCAACTTTCCTTGTGGCCCACAAGTGCACTTTTGGAATTTATTTTTAAAATTAAAAATAGATAGTATAAATAAATGAAATTGACCATATTTTATCATGTGATTTCAGATATTAATTGCCAAACTTTTTTTTTTTTAAGGTTAATGGTTTTACACTTTTAATAATGAATTTTGCTTGTAAAGCGATTCGAAATTTGATTTTCTTTTTAAAGATTGTGTGGTTTTTATTTTATTGTATTTAGAAGTCTCTTTTTTTTTTTACGTTGTTTAATATCACATATGGTCACTAAATTATTTTTTTTAAGGAATAAAAAAAAAATTAAAATCACAAGAAGATACTAAGCAACTAGTTTTTGTAAGATAATTGGCTTTCTATGTACAAAAAATAACTTTTTGACTTTAATATTACTATAAATTAAAATTGAATGAATATTTATAAAATGAATCTAATAATCTGATTATATAATATAGTAATTTTTTTAAAAATGTCGATATGGAAGATGAGTCATCAGGTCAAATAAGAGGGACATAGATTTTATGTACCTTAATATCAACTAGTACTATTTTAAACGATCTTGCAGATGAACACGTGTTAATTCAATTTTCGTAAAAATAAAATAAAATGCGTTTCACATAATTGAAACTTTTTTTTTCCTCCTACTGTCCTTTCCCATTAAACAAACAATGATTATTAGATAGAGACTATTTATCTAATGATATAAATTCGTTTAAAAATAGAAAATTAATTAAGAAGTTATTTAAATATAAAAGATTTGATATGAAGTTATTCTGAATTTTGGGAAGAAAATGTTTGCTAGATTTCTTTTGTTTCAAATTATTTATTGTATTCCTTTTTTTTATGTTCTTTGAATAAAAATACTAATTAGAAGGTTTTCTTTTATTATTTTACCTTATTTATATTTTAAGATATAAGAAAATTGTTACATAATAAAAAACGAATTCAGGAGCTTAAGTCTATTGATTCAATATTTACAAATTCCAAAAGAAGATGAGTTAAAGTATGGCGAGATTTAGTATATCAGATTATTGCACGATGTTTTAAGTTATCTCAATCTTTCTCAACTTTTAGATTCATCAAGTGTTTTCAATGAATTCGACTTTCACTTTAGAAAATAAAGTAAATTTATAATTAAGCTAGTAACTCGTAAATAAAGTTATTAGGCTAATTTTTAGTATATATTTTCTAATAGTTGTATGTATTCTAACGTGATATTATAATCAGTGGAAACGCCGTTAACTTTAGTCTTAATCTTCCTCTTTTTTTTGCTCATAATTATTCTTACAAAATAATCTATTAGCAACTTGGAATGATTGTGTTTTTAGTTTCTTTTTTTCTACACATAATTTGTTAGTCAAACACTAGAGTTCACATTGAATATCATATGACTTGCTGTTGATAAATTAAATTATGTTCTGAAAATGACATTTTATTTTCATACTTTTTTAATTTTATTTTCTTGAAGTTGATTGGCTGAAGATTAAAAAAGTATGAAAATAAAATAATATTAGTGTCCAAAAAGGGAACGTTATCAATTTTTTCACAATTACATTTACGTGCTACACATTTACATTTACTTTAACAACATTATATTTCAAGGTCCTACAATTGTATATTAAATTTATCTGTTGTCTAAAAAATTTCAAACAAAAAAATAATTGAAATATTACTTTCTGAAAATCTAAACTTGATTCCATTTTTAGCTTATGTTCTCATCTCATTATTCTTTTATAATCGATTAACTTACTTTTTGTCTATATTAAATACGATTGAATCAAATATTAGGGTCTCCCGTTTGTCACTCCTAATTACAAGGCTCATGAAACGTGTGGTGTGAAAATATAGGAGTAGTATGATATTGGTACAATGCTTGTGGTTATGAATTGATCACAAAACAGTGAAGCAACACATGTTATGTATATTATATATACATACAAATGTCAAATTGCCTTGTAAGTTAAGGCCTAACTTAAGGGGCCTATATACACGTGATACATGGGCCGCATCGACCCGCATGGATGTATTCAAAACGTGGAAACTATTTGACATAGATATAATTTGTGAAGATATTTGAAATATGAATACGTCTCTAGAGCATATTGTGTTTGTACATAGCTAAATTCTCAATTTCTTTGTTTCCTGAATTTTTTTTGAGAAAGACTATTCACAAGTTGGAATTTAGGGGTGTGCATCGGCCGATTCGGTTCGATTTTATGAATTATCGATTCCAGTGGCGGATCAGAATTTGATGATTATGGGTGCTCAAGCAAAAAAAAAAATATTCTATAAGCTTACTTATAATATTTTTGGTATAGTTAATAAATGAAATACAAAAAATAAAAAAAGTTGAAAACAATTTAAAAGAGTATAAGCAAAAAAATCAAACGTAAAAATATAAATATAATGAACAGTCAAATAACTATGAAAACAGAAATTTCAGTTTGCTTTCTTCAACCCAAAAAATAAATGTACGTTGTTTGCTAGGGTTCGAACCCTCGCACGTGGACGTCAGAAAGCTTTTAAGTAAACTTTAGAACCAACACAGCAATGAGGCCCCTTTGGGCAATTGGTGCTAACGAGTTTTTTTATATCAATTTATCCAGTATCTTGTATATGTGTGTATAAAGTTTTCGTCGGGGTCAATGGGTGCTCAAGCAGCCGAGCCTCTCTATGTGGGTCTGCCCCTGATTGGTTCGGTTCCATCTGTTTTCGATTTTTAAATAAGTTAACCTGATAACAAACCAATAAGATATTTTTTATCGATTTTCGGTTTATCGATTTTTGATAGTTATTGGTTCGATTTTCGGTTTACCCAATAAGATAATATCCGTAAAATATTATATGACTTCTTACTTAGTTAAATATAGTACAAAGGTTATAATTACATGTCACCGCCAAAACATAGTACGGACCTTTACAAGCTTGCAAATGCTACAACCTACAATTACAAACTAAAACTAAGATCAACTAGTCCAACAAGACTAAAACTAAAGCTAAAGCTAAATCAAAAGCTACAATTGCGAAACCTTACATTAATTTTTAGGTTTTTAGTAAACAATAAAAACTAGCAAAGCGGCCTAGTGTGAAGTAGATAGAGTATTAATAATTTGATATAGTTATAGTGTCTAGCTATATATTAAATTATTAGGGAGGGTAAAATAGTAAATTATTACTATCTTATTGGGTTATCGGTTTACCCAATAACTCAATAATAAAACTCGACGCCGAACTAATAACCCAATAACCCTTTTTTATAAATCCATTAAAAACTCAAAAATTCTATAATATATTTTTCAATTCGATTTATAGATCGATTCAATTTGTACGCTTTGAATTGTTAATAATGTTAGAACTATCCTTTGGACATATCACATAATAAGTCCGTAATGAATTAATATATGGCAGTTGTGGGTGAAATGGGCTATCATTTGGTTATGTTGTAAAGTTTTTATATGCATTGTTTTTATTTTAGGTTGGTCCTTAGGTTTTTGTCTTTGTTGCTTATTTAACAAAGATTCAATATATAATATAATTTTAACTTGGTTTTAATTAATAATAATAATTTCTAATCTTAGACTTGCACAGATATATATTCAAATCTATATAAAAATTTTAACAAATAGAAACACATCTTACCTAGGATATCAATATCCAATAAATATCAGCACACAATATAATAGCAAAAAGTTTGAGTTGACACCACATTTATATTTTCTCTTTTATAAAAGGTTTACACTAATGACCGGTAATGATTAAGACATATTAATCATCGATAGATAAAAAAAAAATTGTTAGATATTTTGAATCTGAATTTTTTTAAAAAACTTTTAGCAACGTTACGTCCAAAAATATCAACTTGCTATAAATTGATTTACATTTAATCATTAATACGTTCGTATAATAAGTGCATCGTATTTTATTAAAAATTTAAATATGTCGGTTTCCATATAGTCCAAGCCTACCTCATTTGCCGTCTTTAAGGTTTCGATATCACTGCCAAAATCATCAAAGATTGACTAAAAAAAACCAAATTAAGAAAATTAATAAATAATGTATTAATTCTTTTTTAATTATCACGTATGTTAACTAAAAATACCAAACTATATTTTACTTACTCATTTTTTAAAATTAAAAATACATTTAATATTACTCTTTATCAGTAAATAATAACATAAGTAGTAACAATATAAATTTTCAAAATTGATAAAACAACCCCATTTAAAAAAAAATCAAATCAACAAGGTTAGAGTAAAAATTTGCCAAACAAAGTTGCATTAAATAAAAACAAACACAATGTTCACACCTTTCAAAAATAATTCATCCGTTGTCCAGAAATATAAAAAGTTGGATAATATTTTTTTATTTTAAATAATTTTCTTTTTATTTTTTATTAAAAATTTTAAAATTAAAAAATAAAATACATAGTATGAAATATATTATTTTATCATCGTGGCTAAAAGGATTTTTACTTTACAACCACCTCCTCCATATTTTTTCTCAATTTCAATAAATGCATTTTACATGATCATTAATCATTATAGTTGAGAAAATATCCTCCAAATGTATAAACATCATTGTTGATATAAAGTTCCCTTTTTTCCTAGTGTGATGGTGTTCATACTATCATTACAAAATATTATGTTATTTTTTACCAGCTATCAATATTCAATAATTCCATAAGTTGAAATTACCTAGTTTCCAATTAGAATTTTTATAAGAAAATACTTTGTGTGGTGAACTCTGCTTTGGCAAATTTCATTCTTAACATAATTAAACAGCCATGACTATTGATGATTCAAGAATAATTTCAACTCCAACCAGGCTAGAGGTAATCTTTTCAACTATTAATCTTTGTTATACGTTCGATAGAACTTAATAGTTTTAGCCCAAATTTTATATTTATATGTTTAAATTTATTTTTTTAAAAAAAAAAATTGGGCTAGGGGAATCATAATTAAAAGTAAAATTTTGGACGATCAACCAATTGACTTACTGAAATCTCTGCCGCTTAAAATTTCAGAAATTTAGAATTTATAAATTTAAAATTTTAGCTCCGTCTCTGCTACCGTTAATGTTTGTCAATTGACAGAGAAGTGTATCTGAATTTTTCAGGGAAAATATAGTGGAATGGTGGTATGTTGGATTCTTGGACTTGGGTCACTTGTTTCTTGGAATAGTATGCTAACTATTGGTGATTATTATTATCAACTTTTTCCTGTGAGTGTCTTTTAATTTAATCATCCTCTTTTCTTTTTTTTTTGTTAAAGAACATAGAAAAATGATGACTTTAATATGTTTGATAAAAGAGTTTATGTTACTCTGTCAATTAACTTTTAGTTGGAATGTTAGCTATGTTACTCGGACTCAGTAAGAAAACTGTGAGGTGTATGTTGGATCTCTTTTTCTATCTGAACGATGGTGATAGTTGTAGGAAAAGAGAACATTTGATAGTTGAGGTGTGTTTTAATGCATAGATGTCGATAGTTTAGGTAGGATAAGGAAACAACCGATAGTTAGAGTATGAAACTCATGAACAAGTGATAGTTCCAGCATATTTTTGACCATTAGCTCAATGCTTTATGATTGTTATTTTTACATTATAATTGCAGTTAAGTTGAATTCATTGTTAACTAATTAGTATATCTGCTTATAACTGGTTTTAATTTGTCATGTACAATGAAGAAATACCATCCTTCAAGGGTGCTTACCCTCGTTTATCAGCCGTTTGCACTCGTGACAATGGTTATTCTTGTATATAATGAGGCAAGAATCAATACAAGAAAGCGTAACCTAACTGGATTTACTCTTTTCTTCTTAAGCACATTCGCGCTCCTGGTGGTATGTTCTGATAAACTGCGCTGTCATTCCATTTGCTTTCTTTAATCATGTTTTGGTTTATCGCGACTTGAGTTTTCCTTCATGTCTTGCTAGTTGGATTTGGCCACGTCAGGAGCTGGCGGTCTTGGAAATTACATTGGTATATGTGCTATAGTCGCGGCTTTTGGAGTTGCTGATGCTTTTGTTGAAGGTGGAATGGTTGGAGATTTATCCTTCATGTGCCCTGAATTCATCCAAGTAAGATTGTCTCCATCTAATAACTCTGATTCTTCAATTATCGCACTATTTTGTTGTAGTTTTCTTTCATTAGTAGTTGCTTTGATGTGTTTTTCCTTTAGTCGAGGGTGTATCAGAAACAACCTCTCTACCTCCTAATGTAGGGGTAAGGTCTGCATACGCTCTAACCTCCCGAGACTCTACTTGTGGGATTACACTGGATATTTTGTTGTTTGAATTACAATTGCAAAATGTTTTATTGCTGCTGTTATGATTTTTCAGTCATACTTAGCCGGTCTGGCTGCGTCTGGTGCTCTCACCTCGGCTTTAAGGCTTGTGACTAAAGCAGCTTTTGAAAGGGCTAGTAACGGTCTTCGCAAAGGAGTTAGTACGTGATCTATAATGCCATTCTCAGTTATCAAAACGAGACAAAAAAAGAGAACGCGCTTAAAATGTAGTAGTCGTCATTTCCTTAGTAAGAATCTTGTGTTTGTTAATTTTGCAGTGTTGTTTCTGGCTATCTCCACATTCTTTGAATTTCTATGCATTCTTCTATACGCGTTCGTCTTTCCTAAGCTACCAATCGTTAAGTACTACCGCACAAAGGCAGCAGCAGAGGGATCAAAAACTGTTGCAGCAGACTTAGCTG
Organism: Solanum chilense; assembly: GCA_032847665.1. NCBI lineage: Eukaryota > Viridiplantae > Streptophyta > Magnoliopsida > Solanales > Solanaceae > Solanum > Solanum chilense. The sequence continues at coordinate 764,563 of CM064972.1, forward strand.
CAGCAGGCATCCAAACTGAAGCAACCGAAAGAGTAAGCTACTTATCGTTAACTAACAAATTTGTTATTGGCTTCTTGATCTGAATTAACATTTGATATGCTCCTGTCGACTGAACAGGCTGATGCTAACGCTAAACAATTGGAGCGTCTGAGCAACAAACATCTGTTCTTTCAGAATATCGATTACTTATTGGATTTGTTCTTGATTTATGTCCTGACTTTGTCGATTTTCCCTGGATTCTTATACGAGAATACTGGTTCACACAAATTAGGCTCATGGTAAGCTTGCTTTCCTCTTCTCTGCTCGCGTATTTTGTCATGTCCTGCATTCAATTCTTGTATATATACGAGGTTTAATTTGTTGTTTCAGGTATGCTTTAGTGTTGATAGCAGTTTACAACATGTTTGATTTGATAGCAAGATACATTCCACTGATAGAGAAAATCAAGTTGAAATCACGGAATGGCCTAATGATCGCAACACTATCTCGTTTCTTGTTCATTCCTTGTTTCTACTTCACTGCAAAATACGGTGATCAAGGCTGGATGATAATGCTCGTGTCCGTCCTTGGACTCACTAACGGTTATCTCACCGTGTGTGTCCTCACAGTTGCTCCTCAGGGATACAAGGTTAGTGAAATAGTACTTCCATATAAATCGAAAAAAACGGAAACATTTGAACTTGTTGTATTCTGTTTCAACAGGGTCCTGAGCAAAATGCATTGGGCAACTTGCTAGTCTTATGCCTACTTGCTGGACTATTCTCTGGTGTTGCACTGGATTGGTTGTGGATTATTGGTAATGACAAATTCTAACAAAGAAATTGATATGATACATAGGTATCGTTAACGACGTTATACAAAATGTTAAAATCTCTTTTTCGACTCTCCACAAGTCTGCAGTATAATAGGTATTTTCACAGTATCATTTTTGGCTTCTCCTTCTGTATTTCCTATGTAAGTGTTTTTTTTTTAGGAGAAAAGAATATCTGGGCTCATTTCGAAAGGTTTTTTTTTTTTTTTGAGAAAAGAATATCTAGGGTAATTTTGTTTTTATATATATTTTTAATTTTTTTAGGGTCGTCTCTATTTGATTATTTAAACTAGAAATTTTCTCGGTTTGGGACATTAAAAATTGGGGTAGGGAAGAGGAATAAGGAAGGAGTTCGGAGTAAAAAGAGTCAAAAAAATTGAGCAAAATTTTCAGAAAACAACAAAAAATTAAGGTTCAAACAGGACAATATAAAAAGCAAAATCACATCCGATTTGTAAGGCCCTTATATTACAAGTCGGATGCGATTTTGCCTTTAGTTGATAGTCTTTAGTTGGCAAAAGCTTCCAAGGAAAAGAATAATCTCAATTGTTAAACATAATTAAATGACATAATTTCAATTTGAAAATTAAAAAAAAAAAGACATCCTAAGTTTTACATGCAATTTTCCCTGTTTTCTTATAATTTTGTTTGAGTACACAATTAATAAATTTTTCCTGTTTTCTTATAAAATTGATTAAACTAAGCAAGTTAAAATATATCGAGTTAATAAAATATATCAGTCTATCATCAACCCGCACAAATTTAGATATTTGCATGATTTTATGAGTTGATTATCAATAAATTTTGTATTTAATTTTTCATATGGTATATTATCTCTCATGATGCATTCGTTATTTGAAACTGTTTAAATACAAGATACTTCATATACTAAACATATTAACATTCTTTATATTTATATTAGAAATAAGAAACGTAAACCCCACCCCCACCCCCACCCCCAAGAAATGATATGGATTATTTAAGGTAAGTCAAGGATGTCATAATTGATTAATTTCCACATGTTGGAAAAATAAGAAAAGGTATACTATAATCTAGCTTTTTGAAAATATGACTTTTTAATTTCTCTATTCAATTTCTTCTTTGCTTGAAAATGTATTTTGTTTTCCTCAAGTGGTGTTAAAAGCAAATAAAGAAAGAGTCATAACAAAAAGAAACAACGCTGAAAATAGTAAGAAGCCCAATTGATTTTTCTTTGGGCGGTTCGAAGAAGAAATTCAATTTAATCTTTTAGTATGTGAATAAACATTTTTTCCTGTCCTTGGGAAGTCCATGGACTCTTTTATCATCGTCGATGTGGATCTTTCATTCATCAATCACCCTCATGTTTGAATTTTCTTTTTTGATATTGAAGCGTATATATTTATAGACTGAGTTATTTTTACCTCTCATTCGATTTGAGTGTTCATATCGAATAGGACCTGGCTCTGATACTACATTGAAAAAGAAACTCTAAAAAAATAGATCAAAAGAAGACGTTTGCCCAACCAATATGACTTTTTCAAAACCAATGTGAGATCTTTCGTTTATTACAACTCCCCCCCCCCCCCCGGGCGCCACACCTGAACATGAGCATTCATGGATTGAGATATTTTAAACCCTCTTAAATTGTTCGAGAGATCATTGATGAATCTGACTTTGATACTATTTCAAAAAATAATTTTTAAACTTATCATATCATGAAAATTAGTCCAAAGGAAGGTAATTTGCGGCAGGCCATATAAGGATGCTAACGAAATTTTTCATAGTCAATGTGGGATCTTTCATTCGCCACTCCTTGTATTCATGTATCCCTTTTTTGGGCTAAAGCATGAAATTCATGGATCGAGGAATTTGCACCCCCCTCAAAATCGATTTGGTGTTTCATACCAAATGAATCTGCTTTGATATTATGTTAAAATTGATTTTAGATTTAATTTATATATCTAAAATTGGATTAAGAGAAACAATGATCCCAAACACGCGGAGAGCAACTTTAAGTGAAGGATGGTCAGGTGCACGTCCTTCACGGGAAAGTGTATAAAGGTTAAACATAATGAATTTCTGGCTTCGCCACTAATGTGAAACCAGGGCCGGCTCTTCCCTGTGTAAAATAAGGCTTAGGCCTTAGGCCTCCAAATTTTTATCGAAAAAATTGATTATTTACGATAAAAAGTATATTTTTAGAAAATATATATTATTTTACTCAGTTTAACATATGTGGTCCTTCATTAAAAATAAGAATTAATGGTGAAAAATGTTGAACAAAGAGAATTACAAATTCTATTTTATTTCGTTTTAAGCATTACAACAAACATATAGAAATGTGATAAATCAAGTCATCATCTTCTTAAATTTCATTTTATGTCTTTAAGTCTTATCTTTATTTAATATTTGTCAACTCTATTTATAAGATTACGTTAACAATTCATATAATAATTATCTCACTTGAAGAATGTGTTTTAATATTGAATTGATAAAATCTTAATCAATAATTGAAAAAACAACATTAAGTACTAATAATTTTCATCTAAATAGTGTAATGGAAAATAAATTTTAAATAAAAACGTATACAAAATTTGTTCCTATATTTATATTTTAGACCTCAAATTGAAATTTCGCTTTAGACCTCCAATTAAGTTAAGCCGTCCGAGCGAAACATTTATTAAAAATCAAACACAAAGTGCAATTATATGAAAGAACAAAAAGAAAAAGTCAAAGAAGGGATCATGTAAAGAAAGAGAAAACGAGAATTTGGAATTAATTTCCTTGAAAAAAGTCTCATTTGAACATGCATGTATTTGTTCATACTGTCCACTAAAATCAAATTTTGAATAAATAATAACAAAACAAAAAAAAAAACAGACAATTTTGTGTGAGTAATATAAAGGATAATTAGGAAGAAATTAAAAAATAATAAGATGAAAAAAAACAGAAAATGACTTTTGCATTAAGTGGTTTATTCAATAAAAATTGAGAAAAGTCTATGGTCGGTGCTTTGTCAAACTACTACTATCAATTTTGTTCTTCAAGAAATTAAGATAATTAACACTTTTTTGTGTGACTCTATGGCATAAATATACTCCCTCTATTTCATTTATTCTGATAGACTGATAGTTTAAATATTGTATATAAAGTTTAAATAAAGAATTAAAATATATATATTCTTTTTGTGATAAATTAAAAAAAAAATAATCAATAAATAAGAGAAGTGAATTCAAATTTTGAAAAAGAAGTGAATTTAAATTTTAAAAGAGTTTGTGCTCGGATTGTAAGTATCTTTTACTTCAAAATATGAAGTTACGAATTTGAGTAGAAAAAATAAATAATAGCTCTAACATAGGTGAAAAGGAGAGAAAAAGAATTCATATTTTTCTCTTGTTCGAATACGTATAGGTGACGTAAAGCTGACCTTACATGGGATTGTGGCTATAATTAATGAAAAAATTATTTAAATATATAATTTACTTTGTCATATTTTAAAAAATCTATCATTTCATAAAATATAAAGATTTTTATTTTCTTCTATTCTTAGATATATTATTTTATATTGAGTTACGTTTTTGAAATTGAGACATAAAATATTGAAATATCGAATAATATTTTCAAAATCGAAATGTAATGTGTCAGGAATATTTTGAGATGTATCCTGATTTCACCAAACGTGAATGGTATTCTCAAAACTCCATTAAGTTCAAGGAACACGTAAATACAAATTCGAGTACTTACGACGGATTAGAGATTTAATCATAAGCACCTAATTATAACTCTTCAATTACAAATGAAAAACAATTATTATATTGTCCATAGTATATCTATAATATGAGAGCATAAGACACTTACCACAAATAATCACTAAGGACATTGCAACATACTAACACCTCGACAAGTTCCCTTGTTACGTATGAGAATTGTTCTTTTTGAAAATGGATTTTTGCTTTAATATTTTTTATTTCCAAAATTAAGTTTGATTTTGTCAACATATTCTTTTTAAAAGAGAGAAGAACCTAGCTAGGAACATCATCTATCGAGAACTTTAATTTTTTTTACGCTTCTGCTGCAGCGTCTATCAATCACAACAGTTACATTGACGTGTCCGATTCGCTGCAAATCAAGCCCCTTTGTATCATAGTTAGTTCATTCATCAAAATCAAGAGTACAATAATATATAACTTTAAAATTGAAGATGAAAATGTTTACTTTTCGAGCAACCTTCCTATTTAGGCCTGGGCGTTCGGTCGGTTCGGTTCGGTTCGTAAATATCGGTTCGGTTATTTCGGTTTTCGGTTTGGCCAAATATGAAACCAAACAAGACCAAAATAAATTCGGTTTGGTTCGGTTATTATAAATTCGGTTCGGTTTATTTCGGTTCGGTTTCGGTTTAACCAAATTTAATAAAAAATAGTAAAACGGCCATCGTGATAACTAAACATCGACTCAATTTGAAGCTCCACTTTCACTTCCTTTACTTCCAGTTTGTGCCATCTATACAAAAGTGAAACAAACATCAAGAACAACAATCAACAAAGTTACAAAGATCAGGATTCAGGCATCTTGACACATTACTTCTCCATATTTGGATTAAAACAAATCGTTGGTTTTTTTTCCTTTCAATAACTTAGTTCACGCATATTATAAATACATCACCCTCTCATCATAAGAAATTGACTACGTACTTGATGGCATACTAATTATATAGGGATATATCTACAATTAATTAGTAGTATAAGTTATGTTTTTTTAAAATGTTCAAAAAATAAAAAAAAGGCATATTTTGAGTGTCACTAGGAGTAATATATATGTTCAAGAAAAATAATACCTTTTTTTATATTTTGATGTACTTTTACGTTTCCCATTATCATTAATGACATATTTTATTGTAAAAAATATTATAACATGTCTAAACTTACACAATTGAAGAAGAAATAGATTCACAATTTCCGAATTGAAGTTTATAAAGATTTAGGTAAAAATAATGATTTGTTTTAAATTTTTCTCCATATTTGGATTTGGCAACAACCTTGGAATTCTATTTTAAAGAGGAATTTTGAAGAAGCTGTTGTTTGTGGAAGTTTGGCACAAGCTTGGTTATCTTCTTTCTTTCACCACTACTACTACTATTATTATTATTATTATTTATATTTTGGATGTGTTTTATAAAGGCATAAGAAACTTACGAGTGACGAAAACGAGAGATGAGAGTTGAGAGATGAATGAGAGTGGTGGCCCGTGGCTATGGGCCTGTGGTGAGCCGGCGACTGGCGAGTGCTGCTGCGGCGGCTGGACTGTGGACGTGTTTGGTGTTTCAAAGAAGAAGTCAAGAAGGTTTCACTTTCAGTGTTAATTTAGGGATAGGGAAATTGGCTTGGGGCTTGGGTAATTGGGTTATGTATATTTGGGTTATGTATATTTGGGTTAGGATTTAGGAATTTGAATAGTTGGGCTTGGGCTGAGTAATAAGAATTTATGTAGTTGGGCTTGGGCTTGGGCTGAGTATATATATATAATTTCGGTTTTTCGGTTAACCGAATTTTTAAATCAAAAAACCGAAAACCGAACCGAAATACCGAAATGTTAAAATTCAAAACCGAAACCGACCGAAATAACCGAAAAACCGAAACCGAAATTAAAAATAATTCGATCCGATCGGTTTTTTAGGTTTGAACCATATTATGCCCAGGCCTATTCCTATTAATTGTTTGATAAGGACTAAAAGGATAAAAGACATTCTCAATGTAGCCAATTATTTGTAGACTTTCTTTTAATTGGTTACCTTTTGGGACCTTTAACACTATACCTTTGGCACTTCACCATATGTACCTCTCATCTTTTGGTCAAACTTCTACTTAATACAATTCAATTATGAATTTTTCATTTAATACGTGAAAAAGACAACTAAGGAACGCGTGTCATATTTCTAATCTCCCGAGTTTGATTACAGAAATAATTATACAAGATTTAAATTTTATGATTTCAAACTTTTACATATTTTTTAATTATTTGTTACGATTATAATGAATTTTTACGTATAAATATATTCAGGTGTTGTTTGTCATGTTAAATGAAAAACGAAACCATCGATCGTGGCCTCTTCGTAATATTAATCCATTTATTGCTTATATTTCTATTTTTAGAAGATTATCTTAAAGTTAGGATATAAAATATGAATAATCACTTTCAAGATATATATACAATAACATGATCTACTTCTAAATATTGATTAATTATTGAGTTGTTTAAATAATAATGCATAAATAAGGAAAGTCTTTGATATGATTGTGACTTTGGTTTCATGATTTTCTATCCATAGAGATAATTATTATACTATAGAAATTTCATTTCTATAATATTATCAACATACAAATCATATATTATAGCACCTTTTAATTTTTGGCATAGTGTTAAAGAAATAAATGAAAAGAAAAATACAAAATTGATGGTTATGGGAAGTCTTGGATACATTGGGTGAGATAAGCATCACCCATGTATATCAATGCACTTATCTATTTTATTGTATTTTATTTTGAATAATTTATTTTATTTGTCCTTTATTTTATCTTGTTTCATGTGTTACTATCTAACACTAATAATTGGACATCATTTTTTAAATATAGAAAGGACAAGCTATAATTGATCATATTATAAGCAAAGAATGCTTTTTTTTTTCTTCCAAATTTTTGAGTGATATTTCTTTACAATAGTAAATTACATAAATTCATTAACATCTAAAATATTTGGAATATCAAAGTTTAACATGCTACAATAACTTTCCCTCTCTTCTTCCGAAATCGTACTAGAGTTCGAATTTAATGAAGTTGGAGTTGACGATGGAGTAGATAAAGTTGGCAAAATAGAATTGAAGGTAAAATTTTGTGAGTTGAAATTTAAAATATTCGATAATGATTGTTCCACATTAGGTTGTTGCATGGCTTGAGTGTCACTATAAAATGGAACAGATGGAGTATTTAAACTGGAACAAGTCGAATTATTGTGAATAGGGTTTTGAAATAGGCTAGTTTGGCCAAATGGGGTCAATTGGTTTTGGACATATGAATTGCATAGTTGATTTTCTTGAAAATTACTTTGCAATAAGAAATTTTGGTTTTGGTGGTGAGAAGATAAAAGGGAATTGGCTAATCTCAAAATCTCAGGATTAACTAGGGATTGTACACCTAATAACCTTGAAATATTATTGTCCAATTGAGTTGAATTGTAGAGTGAAGGGTTGAAAATTGAGTTTAAATCAAGAAGATCAAGACGAGGTCTATGAGTTATTGGATCAATTCCCATTCTCAAAAGCTTTTTTCGAATATTAGTATTCCAATAATTCTTGATTTCGTTATCAGTCCTTCCAGGCAGACGAGCAGCAATAGCAGACCACCTATATATGGTAAAAAACGATACATAACAAGTTAGAATCAAACTATAGAATATATAAATTCAATTCATTTAAAAAATAAATTGGATATCTAATTCCTTATAAGTTCAAAGTCATGGAGCAAATAAAGTAAAATATTTTGACAATAAAATATGAATACAAATATGAATTAATAAATAAAAATAGATTTTAGTTGGAAAAAAAAGAACTTACTTGTTTCCAAGAATACTATGCAAGTGGATGATTGTCTCTTCTTCTTCAAAAGAGAATTTTCCTCTTTTAATATCTGGCCTTAGATAATTAGTCCAACGTAGCCTACAACTCTTTCCACACCTTTGAAGCCCTACAAATTAAAAACATATTTATAAAAATTATAAATCTTAAAATACGTCATAATATTTATGTGGTTATAAGACTTTTGATATTTATTAGTCTCGTGACAGTATGTAAAAGTTTATCATAAAGGATAAAATTGAAAGTTTAGCTAATTTTTTGTTGAAGTTAAGATGATCAGTACGAGAGCGTATAAATTAAAAATATATTTATAAAAATTATAAATCTTAAAATACGTCATAATATTTATGTAGTTATAAGACTTTTGATATTTATTAGTCCCGTGACCGTATGTAAAAGCTTATCATAAAGGATAAAATTGAAAGTTTAGTTAATTTTTTGTTAAAGTTAAGATAATCAATACGAGAGCGTGAAAAAAAAGGACAAGCAAATAAGTATCTATCTTATTGAGTTACCAAAAAAGTCAGACGACTCTTAGTAACTTTTAATTAAATCCTTTTTAAATTTAGCAAGAGATCATTAAAAAAAACGAACTTTAAAAAGAAAAGAAGTTTACATAAAAAAAGAATTAAAAAAATTTACCAGCATTCTTAGGAAGAATCCTCCAATTTCCAGAGCCATTTTTTTGTATGTAATCAATAAGCTTTTGATCTTCTTCTGTTGTCCATGGCCCTTTTTTAAGTCCATTTTTATCACAACAAGGTGTTCTTCCCATTGTGATAATTAAGTAAAAATATAAGTTTGTTTGTTTTTTTGAGTAAAAACAATACTCAATAGTTAGACATATATATATAGAGAGAGAGAAATTCAAAAGAAGAAAATAGTATTTAGTCTTGTTGAAATAATAATGTGAATTATATTGTGTGCTATATATATAGGGGTGGAGAAAAACAATTTTCAAAAATTACGAAGTCAAAGGAAACAGGTACCGTCCTTTTTTTAATGGGATCATTATGGTTACGTGTCCCTTCTCATTTAAGAAATTATATATATATATATATATATATATATGAATGATAAATTTGTTTAAGTAATTAAACATTTTTATATCGATTGACACGATAAAGAATAAATGAGAATATTATAATTTTTTCCTAAGGTGGTGTAGAGAAAAAATGTATACGATAAAATTTATTAAGTTTAACACGAAATTTAAGAAAGAAAAGCTTTTCAAATATGTGAAACTATTGACATAATTAACATGTTAAGCATTTATAATTTCTACTTTTATTGAGTAGGGGTGCAACCCCTATTGGATTTGGGTGAGTGGGGAAGGATTTAAAAATAATAAATTCAATTAATATTTGTGTCTTCTATGATAAAGTCAATACGATAATTAAGAAGTATATAGAAAAAAATCAAAAAACTAATGTAATTACATATTTATATAATTAGCTCCTATTTATTCCTTGTTCATTTTTCACACTTCTTTTGAATTTCTCCATCTAATATATATTTAATTATTAATTTTTTATTAGTCTCCAAAGTATATATTTATAATAAAATCTCAATTAAATTTTAATAATATATGATAGAACTCATTCGAGTAATGCTCCCAACAAATTACACCATTGTACAATAGTTGCACTGAAGCTTGAGGACGCCACGTATCTTATACCCCACCCCACCCTTAAAGCTTCCTTGAGATCTACCTTTGCTTGGGCTAAGGTTTCTCAAAATTAATTTATAAAAATATAATTCGATTTACTTCTTCGAATTTAGATAAATTATTAATTCATTTATTTATTAATTCAATCTATTTTAACTCACCGAATTAATTTATTTAAAAATTTAATTGATATGTAGTTTTGATTCTTTATCCATAAGAAAGTTCATATATACCAAAGGAAGTTCACAACATGAGAAATAGACTTGCTAGAATGGGTAGTTTATATATTCATGTCAGATAAGACCTAAATAATTACAAAATTATGACCTAAAGTCTCATCATTTTTTCCACCTTTATCTGTTTGACAGATCATATTGTATTTTAGGTCAAACATTATTTTATGTAGATTCGAGAAAATATTTCCCATGCATGCTGTTCTTTTCCACTCAACCCTCCCTCCCCTCCCTATATTATTAATGAATACATACATACATATATATATATATATATATATATATATATATATATATATATATATATATATATATATATATATATATATATATATATATATATTTTACGGTTTATCTGTTGTGGGGCTAATTTAAATTTGAAAATGAGTCGGTTTATCCGTCGTGATCAACTGACTCCATTGTTAAGGTCTTAACATACGTTCATAAAAATTTAGACAAAAAATTTTTGAATTCCGCATCCAAAAATTTATGGACTATAGCACACGAAAATCGATAAAAATGGGGTTTACCTGTAGTGGGGCTCGTTTGAACTTGAAAATGGACCGATTTATCCGTCGGGACAACTGGCTCCATTGCTAAAGTCTTCACAAATATCCATAAAAAGTTTCGACAGAAAGAGTATGGAATGCCAGATCACCAAAAATTCATAAACTATAGCACACAAAAATTGACAAAATTGGGGTTTTACTTGTTTGAACTTGAAAATCGGTCGGTTTGCCCATCGGGATCAACTGACTCCATTGCTAAGGTCTTAACGGACGTCCATGAAAAATTTTGGCAAAAAAAATCAAAAATTCCAGATCACCAAAAATTCATAGACTAAGCACATGAAAAAAAAATGGGGGTTTACCTGTTGTGGAGTTCATTTGAACTTAAAAATGGGCGGATTTTCCCTTCTAGACCAGTTGACTCTATTGCTAAGATCATAACGGACGTCCATGAAAAAATTTGGCAAAATAAAATTTGAAATTTTGGATCACCAAAAATTAATGGACTATAGCACAAGAAAATCGACAAAAATGGGGATTTACCTGCTGTGGGGCTCGTTTGAACTTTAAAATGAGCTGATTTGCCCGTCGGGACCAACTGATTCCATTGGTAAGGACTTAATGGACGTTCATGAAAAATTTCAGCAGAAAAAAATCCAAAATTTCGGATCACCAAAAATTCATGGACTATAACACAAGAAAATCGATAAAATAGGGGTTTACCTATTGTAGGACTCGTTTGAACTTGAAAATGGGTCGGTTTGACCGTCGGGGCAAAATTTTTCATTGTTAAGGTCTTACTGACGTTCATGAAAAATTTCGGCTAAAAAAATCTGATATTCTCGATTACAAAAACTTCATGGACTATAGCACACGAAAATTAACAAAAATGGGGATTTATCTGTCGTGGAGCTCGTTTGAACTTGAAAATGGATCGGTTATCCCGTCGGGACCAACTAGCGCAATTGCTAAGGTCTTAAAAGACGTCCATGAAAAATTTTGTCAATAAAAATCTGAAATTCTGGATCACCGAAAATTCGTGAACTATAGCACACGAAAATTGACAAAAATGGGGATTTACCCGCTATGAAACTCGTTTGAACTTGAAAATAGACTGATTTACTCGTCGGGACCAGCTAGTTTCATTGATAAAGTCTTAGCGGACGTCCATAAAAGATTTTGGCAAACAAAAATCGGAATTCCAAATCACCAAAAATTCATTGACTATAGCACACGAAAATCGATAAAAGTGGGGACTTACTTGATGTGGATTTGTTTGAACTTGAAATGGATTGATTTGCCCGTCGGGACCCATTTCTAATGTCTTAACGGGCGTCCATGAAAAATTTCGGTAAAAATAAATCCAAAATTTTGGATCACCAAAAATTCATGAATTATAGCACACGAAAATTGGCAAAGATGAGGGTTTACCTGTTGTGGGGCTTGTTTGAACTTGAAAATGGATCGATTTGTCCATCAGAACGAACTGGCTCCATTGCTAAGGTCTTAACGAACGTTCATGAAAAAATTTGGCGAAAAAAATCCAAAATTTTAGATCACCAAAATTTCATGGACTATGCACACAAAAATCGATAAAAATGGAGGTTTATCTGTTGTGGATCTCGTTTGAACTTGAAAATGGATCGATTTGTTCATCGAAAACTGGCTCCATCGCTAAGGTGTTACCGGACGTCCATTAAAACCTTTTGGCAAAAAAAATCCAAAATTTTAGATCACCAAAAATTCATGGACTATAATACATGAAAATCGATAAAAATGGAGATTTACGTGTTGTGAGGCTCGTTTGAACTTGAAAATGGGATGGTTTGCCCTTCGAGACCAACTGGCTCCATTGCTAAGGTTTTAAATGACGTCCATGAAAAATTTCGGCAAATAAAATTTAGAACTTCAAATCACCAAAAATTCATTGACTATAGCACACGAAAATCAACAAAAATGGAGGTTTACCTTTTGTGGGGCTCGTTTGAAGTTGTAAATTGGTCGATTTGCTCGTAAGGACCAACTGGTTCCATTGCTAAGGTCTTAACAGACGTCCATGAAAAATTTTGATAAAATAAATTTGGAATTCCAAATCACCAAAAAAAATCATACATGGGCATAACATATGAAAATCGACACACATGGGGGTTTGTCTGCCGTGGGGCTCGTTTGAACTTAAAAATGAGTCGATTTGCCCCTCGAGACCAATTGACTTCATCGATAAGGTCTTAACGGACATTCATGAAAAATTTTAGCAAAAACAAATCCATAATTCTGGATCACCAAATATTCATGGACCATAGCAAATGAAAATCGACAAAAATGGGGTTTACCTGCTGTGAGTATCATTTGAACTTTAAAATGGGCCAATGTTTATGTCGGGACCAACTGACTCCGTTGCTATGGTCTTGAGGGACATCCATGAAAAAATTTAACAATTCTTTTTTTTAATTTCAGATCACCAAAAATTCATGGACTATAGCACATGAATATTACCAAAAATGGGGGTTTACCTGTTGTGGGGCTCGTTTGAACTTAAAAATGGATTGATTTGCCCGTTGGGACTAATTGGATCCATTGCTAGGTTTTAACAAACGTCCATGAAAAGTTTAGACAAAAAATTTTTGGAATTTTGATTCAGCCAAAATTCATGAAATATAGCATACGAAAATCGACAAAAATGGGAGTTCACCTGCTGTGAGGCTTGTTTGAACTTGAAAATGGGTTGGTTTGCTCGTCGGGACCAACTGACTCTATTTTTAAGGTCTTAACAGACGTCCATGAAAAATTTTGCCAAAAAAATCCGAAATTGTGGATCACAAAAAATTTATGGACTATAGCACATGAAAATCGACAAAATGGGGTTTTACCTGTTGTGGGGATAGTTTGAACTTGAAAATGAGTCGATTTACCCGTATATATATATATATATATATATATATATATATATATATATATATATATATATATATTCACTTGAGATGAGATTATGGGGGTAAAAAGTTTACTCGTGAAATTAAAATGCTAAAATAAATTGTCCTATCAAAATCAAGGGGTTTTACGTTTTTGTCTCTTTACTTTTTGAATTTTCTGGATTGTTTTTTGTTAAAAAATAATAATGTTGGTGGGAATATGGTGGCATGTTTACCACTTTCCTTGTTGAATTCCTGACTTCGATATTAATTGTAATATACATAATTTATCTTATTTTTAAGTTATCGATTTCACTTTCTATGAACAATTATGTGGATGTGCAGATCTATAGTATGTAGCAGATGCATTCATGTGGACCTAGCAAGTAACCTTTTTAAGATTTATGTAATGTATATAATTGTATTAAAAAATTCACTAAATATCTATTAAAATTTAATTTTGAATTAATCAATAACTATTATTGTATATTAATTTGAGTTTGTTATAAAGTAATAAGTCTACGTGCCTTAATATAGAATTAGTCAACAAATATATGCTGACAAATTTAACATATAACCTTATGATATAATACTATTCACATTGAAAAATGGCACAATCTTAGGAATATGTCTCAATGTTTGGTGTCATGAAAGCAATTTATAAAGTAAAAATATAAAGTTTAGAATGCTGATTATGCTATTAGTTTGATTAAAACTATATATTAAATTTTAACGAATGCATAATATAATCTCATATAGTCAAATGGATAACTACTAAGTCCAGATTGTACCTTAGGTGTATCTAAGATAAAAATTAAAAAATATTGATGATACTTGCAATAATTTTAATCAATGCTTACATCTTCATACTTAAATTGGTAACAACTTGTCCAAATCTTAGTGTTTGCTTGTGCATGAGTCCTAAAATTGTTAATTTACGTTAAAGTGATTGGATATTTAATAGGGTCAAATATACAACTTCGCTAGAATTCAATAACTTTAATATAGGCTTCGATCATATATGTGTTGAGAAAATAATTAAAAATATGTAAAAAAAACTTAAAATCCGAACCAAGTTACTAGTACTTGATATATATTGTCATTATCCTAAAATTTAAAATTCGTCAAGTTCAAATTCTGAGTTTATCTCTGTTTAGGTGGTTTTATCATCAAATAATAGTGTGTGTTGTGCATATCTTATTGTGAGTTGTTCGATTTCTCCAACAAACCTTCGAATATGTTCTACAGAAATGGGATTTTTTCTTTTAATAGAAATTGATTTTGAAAATAGCTATATTTAGATATGAGATCCAAAGTATTAGTGGATAACAATTTCTTAATACTATTTTAAGAAATTCTGTCTAATTGTTGAAGTATTATATGGGACTGGTGTACCAATAGCATTGACACTAATATTTTAGAGGAATGTCATGCATGGAGGTGGCAAAATTAGTTCATTATATCGTAATATATGTCAATTCATTTAAGTTTAGACTGATTATGAATATGATCATTTATTAGATTAGCCTTTTATAGTTCAATCTAATAAAATGAGATCTGAATTGATTCGAGAGAAATTTTATTACAATATTTTATTTTTTAAACAAAATCTAATATATCATATATAACTACAATAAAAAAAGAGAAAATAATGTCTTCATTATGTACTAAAAAATTATTGTACATGTTAGTTTGAGTGAATTAATAATTCAATCATTATTAATTATTAATTAATTCAATTTATTTTAATCGAAT